>OVAO01003760.1:262-10896 GCA_900406285.1 Biscutella auriculata | reverse complement strand
CCCCTTCCTCTTTTATATATTAGATTAAGGAAAAGGGAAGAGAAAGAATTTGTATTACGTTATCGAAAAAGAATATGTATCAACGAATAGACTTTTTAGGGTTTAAGGGAATAAAAGAAAAAAAATTACAATAAGGAAGGGTCGCTTTCTACGTGGAAGAAAAAATAAAGAATATTGCGTTGAGGATTGTGTGTGTTTTGCGTCTTTCTCTCATATCCTAAGTATTGCTTAAAAACTACTCAAGAATCATATTTACAAGTTGTGGTGTTANTAAAGAATATTGCGTTGAGGATTGTGTGTGTTTTGCGTCTTTCTCTCATATCCTAAGTCATTGCTTAAAAACTACTCAAGAATCATATTTACAAGTTGTGGTCTCCACAACTATTTAAGTTTATATTCCTTTGAATTATTTTGGTTAAAGAGCTAAAGAAGACATTCTGTTAATGAATTGTTTCGGCAAATCACATCAGGATCCATGCATGTTACTATTGTTCATATAGGTTTTACAGGTAATATATACAATTATATATAGACATCATTTTATTTTCGCTAGAATTTTGTTTATTGAAGTTAGGTTATACTCTTCTGTCTTATAATAATTTTTTTTTACATCTGTACATTTTTAAAGAAAATTAAAAATTATTTATCATATCCCATAATCATTAATGATACATTTTTTTAAAATTTGTTTGGGCCACAATAGGCCGACCCAATAACCAAATATGTCCAGAAGAGGAGTAACGATCTCATGGGAAATCGAAACTCTACCTGGTGAGAAGTTGCAAACACAACACTACTGTTTGACCTAAATACTTTTCTTCATAATGATACATTAAAAACTAGAATTTTTTAACCGATAGAATATAATTGATTTATTTACTTTGACTAAGTCTTTATTAACTATTATTAGATAAAAACTATTCAAAATTTTATATTGATATTATAAAAAAATCTATATTATGAAACAAAAATCAAGGCCTAAAAAGTTCTATATTTTGTAACATAGGAAATATTGTTTTTTTTTTTACTTAGGGCATCTCCAAAGGCAATACCTCAAATTTGAGGTATTACATACAAAAAAGAAATAATGAACAACTGCAGTCTTCGCCTTCGGTCACACCAAACCCTTTCGAACAATATTACGATTATCATGGAGTTGGTGGATCAAATTTTTGTGATCCTATGTTGTAATCTTATTTTGTTGTTGTAGTATTTATGGGTTATGTATTTTTTGTATGGATGTTAAATGTGTTATTTATTTTTATTTTGTTGTATTGTGATGTTTCTTCGAATTTAATATTATAACTTTATTTTATATGTTTCTAAATTTAACTGTCAAAATTAATATATATTTAAATTGAAACATAAAAATATTAACACTAAAATAATTGATATAAAACTTAAAAATATTATTTATAAATAATAAATAAATTTGTAAATAATAAATAAATATAAGAACTAAACATACATGGTACCTCAAATTTAGATGTCCTTAGAAGACCCAAACAATGTTTTCTACTTGTCTTCGACAACAATTCATGACGTTGATATACTTCTTGTTTATATTAACATTTTGACAAATATATTAGTTGTATTTTATTGTCTTTAGTGTTAATTCATCTTTATTCTACTTCGTAAGAATAGACTGAAGAGTTACTTCTCTAACCCTTTGTTTAATTTTTAATTACAATAATATTATTCGGTCGTCGTTTCTTCAAATATCACTGTTTCATTGACTTAGTTCTCACGGACAACCAATAGAAAGTGTTTAAAAAGGTAAAAAGGAAAAAGAAAAAAAAGCATATTCAAAGGTCTAAAATCAAAAGCAACACACTTGAGTCCACGTGTCACTGCCACTCTGTAAATACCATGCGGCATAATGGCCACGTGGATTCAGTTTTGTGCTGCGCTCAACACAAGCTCCGCACGCAACGTCCGTCAGTATTACTAACGGCCGTTATCTTCCACCAGAGTAAATTCTCACGGCGTCGGTAACCGTTCCAGTCGAGTTGTCATAAGCTTTCGACAAGACAGAGATCTGTGTGTGTCAGACCTCTAACGGCACGTGCGTCTCACACGCGTGGAATTTATTTTGGTAAGCAGCCATTTAGATCCACCCAATGTCTTTAACCAAACTCATCTTCCTTAATATCCGCAAGATTTAAAATTAGTCAAAAGATTTATCTTAATTAAACACAAAAAAAAACAAATATAAGTGCAATTAGTTCTGAGATATTCTTAATAAAAAAGGATTAGATAAAAAATCTTCATCAATTGAATTCAATCTGTAATAAAAACATTGCTTCACACTCATTGACCAATGAAAAGTGTCGCTTGACTCACTCATAAACTGAAATAATAATATAATAATAATAATAATTATTAAGGGGCTTGAACAAGATGATCACATGGATATGCGTGTAGGTGACACGTAACAAGATAGGGGTAAAGCTGTAATTTAAAATGTAAGAGAGTATCTATTGCTCATTATTTTCTAATTTGGCAGTCGTCGTTCACTCTTGTCCTTTCGTTATATAATCAAGGACATACGATGCATTTTTACAGTTATTTCAGACAACAATGGACGCCGAGAAAGCTACTGCTAACAATGGAAATCTGTCCTCCGAGCACGAGCGGTGTCCCGTGGAGGAGGTGGCTCTGGTGGTGCCTGAGACCGACGACCCAGGCCTACCGGTGATGACATTCCGGGCTTGGTTCTTGGGTCTGAGCTCTTGCATCCTTCTCATTTTTCTCAACACTTTCTTCGCTTACCGCACACAGCCACTCACCATCTCCGCCATCCTCATGCAGATCGCCGTCTTGCCCATCGGTAAGTTCATGGCTCGGTCTCTCCCCACCACTTCCTACAGACTTCTAGGGAGAGATTTCAGCCTCAATCCTGGTCCTTTCAACATCAAGGAGCATGTCATTATCACCATCTTTGCCAATTGTGGTGTCTCTTACGGTGGTGGTGATGCTTACTCTATTGGAGCCATCACCGTTATGAAAGCTTACTATAAGCAGAGTCTTAGCTTTGTTTGCGGTCTCTTCATCGTCTTGACCACTCAGGTCTCTTTCTCTCTTTCCCTCTCCTCCAATTAAGATTCATAAAAATTCTGTTAACTGAGATTGGATTTTGCAGATTTTGGGCTACGGCTGGGCGGGAATTCTTAGGAGGTACTTGGTTGACCCTGTCGACATGTGGTGGCCCTCCAATCTTGCTCAAGTTTCTCTCTTCAGGTTTTAATCCAGTTCCCATTGGAATTCAATTAGCTGCGACGAGAAAGTTGAATCGTGAAGGTTGATTCTATTGTTTTCTCTTTTGTTCAGAGCGTTGCACGAGAAGGAAAACAAGTCGAAAGGCTTGACGAGGATGCAGTTCTTTCTATTGGTTTTTGGTGTCAGCTTTCTCTACTATGCGCTTCCTGGTTATCTTTTCCCAATCTTGACTTTCTTCTCATGGGTTTGTTGGGCTTGGCCAAATAGCATCACGGCTCAGCAGGTTGGTTCAGGGTATCATGGCCTCGGGGTTGGAGCCTTCACTCTTGACTGGGCTGGCATCTCTGCTTACCATGGCAGTCCCCTGGTGGCTCCCTGGTCTTCTATCCTCAACGTTGGTGTTGGTTTCATCATGTTCATATACATCATCATCCCTCTTTGCTACTGGAAGTTCAACACCTTCGATTCCAGAAACTTCCCCATTTTCTCCAATCAGCTATTCACTTCCAGTGGTCACAAGTACGACACAACCAAGGTCTTGACCCCGCAATTTGATCTAGATATTGGTGCCTATAACAACTACGGTAAACTTTACCTCAGCCCTCTATTCGCACTCTCTATCGGATCCGGATTTGCAAGATTCACTGCAACACTAACTCATGTGGCCCTGTTCAACGGCAGGTTAGTTTTTTTGTCATTCGGTTTTGTCGAGTAGCTAGTCCACTGTGAGAAAATAATTCACTTGGTGTGTTTGCGCAGGGACATATGGAGGCAGACTTGGTCTTCAGTGAACACCATGAAGCTCGACATCCATGGGAAATTGATGCAAAGCTATAAGAAAGTGCCTGAATGGTGGTTTTATGTATTGCTGGGAGGAAGTGTAGCCATGTCTCTCCTGATTTCTTTTGTGTGGAAGGATTCAGTGCAGCTTCCATGGTGGGGAATGCTCTTTGCTTTTGCATTGGCCTTTATTGTTACTCTTCCTATCGGTGTCATTCAAGCAACTACTAATCAGGTTAATTACTTTACTAGGTTAATATGAAGATGAGGCCTCCAATTACGCCTGCTCATCATATCTTTGTGTATTTTTTTATCTTTTAAAATTGCAGCAACCAGGGTATGACATTATAGGACAGTTCATTATCGGTTATATCATGCCTGGAAAACCAATTGCAAACCTGATTTTTAAGATTTACGGGAGAATCAGTACAGTCCATGCTCTCTCATTCTTGGCAGACCTCAAGCTTGGCCACTACATGAAAATCCCTCCACGTTGTATGTACACAGCTCAACTGGTGGGCACTGTGGTAGCTGGTGTGGTGAATCTGGGAGTAGCCTGGTGGATGTTGGAGAGCATTCAAGACATATGCGACATCGAAGGAGACCACCCGAATAGCCCATGGACTTGTCCCAAGTTCAGAGTGACCTTTGATGCTTCGGTTATTTGGGGGCTGATAGGACCAAAGCGGCTGTTTGGAGCAGGAGGCATGTACCGTAACCTTGTATGGCTCTTCCTCATTGGAGCTTTCCTCCCTGTTCCCGTGTGGGCACTGAGCAAGATCTTCCCAAACAAGAAGTGGATCCCTCTCATCAACATTCCAGTTATCTCCTATGGCTTTGCTGGGATGCCTCCAGCCACTCCAACTAACATCGCTAGCTGGCTGGTCACAGGAACCATCTTCAACTATTTTGTATTCAATTACCACAAGAGATGGTGGCAGAAGTACAACTATGTTCTCTCTGCAGCTCTTGATGCAGGGACTGCATTCATGGGGGTGCTCTTATTCTTCGCCTTGCAGAACGCAGGGCACGACCTAAATTGGTGGGGCACTGAAGTAGACCACTGCCCTCTCGCCTCCTGTCCCACGGCTCCTGGAATTAGTGTCAAAGGATGTCCCGTTTTCTAAATCAGGAACTTGATTAAATTATATAAATGATATGTTTTGCCCTTTCTATGAATGCTTCGTTCTGTACCGCCTTTCTACTGCTAGATAGTGGCCTTATAATCCAATAAACTCTACTTTAGATGTTAAACTGAGAGTTTCTCTGTAGATAACGAACTATTAGTTGCAGAGAAGGGATTTTGAGTCGATGAACATTAAGACATGTCATCTTTTGCTTTTCACCGCTATATAAGACGATCTGCATATGCTTTTCTGAGGCAAGTTGCAGAAGCGTAGTCACACATGATTGTACTAGATTTTGAAGCCAAAACAGTAAAACAAAAATAGATGATGAAGTCTTTGAATCAAAATATTACATTGACAGTGACTAGATACTACCTCTTCATTCTGTTCAAAAACCTTATTGACAACTTTAAAGAGAACAAAATACTTTGCCTGCGTTATAAGAACTTTAACACAAGATTAGATAGAATCCTTCCTATATAGCCTCACCCATTCTCCATGAGTTATAGTAACTTCACCAGAAGATTAGATAGGAGCTTGTCGAGTTTCCACATGCTACCCACTGGAATTGACTTCATATTCTCTCACCTCTGTAGAGACTTGTAGAGCACAACAGTAACATACTTTGCCAGAAAGCGATGAGTGGAACCAAGCGCAACCACAGAAGGACCACTTTTGCCCTTCTGCATGTAAAGATGATTGAGAACGACATGTTGAGGTCTCGGCAGTGGAGATGGAATGTCAGGGCTGACTGCCGGCAAGTTCAGCAATGTCATCTGTAGGTGGGGAGGAACCACAGGTGGTTCTTTCGAGTAGTCCTCAGCTCCCAGAAGCAAGTTGCTGTAACTAGCCTCTGGAGATTGCGGAGGCTCAAACCCAGATATGCTTTGAACGTCTTCAGGAACATAGTCCTGCATACACCAAAGCCTAGTTTAACTTCCAAGGACATTTTGAGAAATCAACATAGATCTCTTTAGCACTTCCTACAACCCTGGTTATGAACTTGGAATAGTCTCTCGTCAGAAGTTTCAATGTTCCCACACCTACTAACCGGTTTGAAAACTGATTAAGCAAATGAGATCTAGGAAGAGAGAGAATGGAGGTACTTGGAGGTCCAAAATGTTAAAAGTGTTTCCAACATCATCTCGTGCCAAAGGAAGCTCAGGAGCATGCCTCCATTGTCCATCCACAATGAATCTGTACTCATAGACTCCTGAAGGGAGCACTTTCATTATTGTGAAGTCTTTCCCAGATCTCTGAAGCCGGCTCCTGATCAATACCCAAAACACAAAGAACACGAGAGATTTGAAATGACAAATGACAGCGCCATTAAATTACAAAAAAAAAAGAAAAAAAAAGCACCATTAAGCTAAACCTTGTTTTCCAATTATCCCACGATCCCTCCACAGCGATTTCCTTTCCCCCATGACACCAAGTGATCATCGTTGGGATTCCTTGTTCGTTGCAAGCCTCTTCATAGAGTGTGGAAGGCGATTGCATCCACGAGGGATTAGGGATGTGAATTTCATCGGGTCTTTGCAGTGGAAGCACCGGAACCTAACAAAAACTTTGGCATCAGATCTTTTAACATCAGATCTTTTAACATCAGATCCAATTCCGAATCTGAAATTAAGAAAAAAAAAAAAAGGGAGAAAGACCTGGGGAGCGAACATGAGAGGAGACTGAGTAGCTCGAGGACTGTGAGGAGGAGATTGACCCATGAGCTCAGGAGGAGCTATGACATGGGAGCCATCGGAGGAAGCAGACATGGCTTCACGAGAGCAAATCTCAGCATCGTCTTTTGAGTTGTGATTGGTTTCTTCTCTCACGTTCATATTACCCATATCACAAAAAAAGAGATTCGCCTTCCTTCAAAGAGCTAATCTATCTATCTATCTATCTCTCACTCTCCCTTATAAAATTATTTTTACAGCAACTAGATTGATGCCAAAATTTATAAGGAAACAGCAAAAAAGCACGAAACTTTCTCACCGGATCTCACCACAAATTCATGAGTTACAGACACTCGATTACAAGGACAGGCTCCGATTAAAAAGATTCGTGCTTTATTTTTTTATTTTTATTGTAGAAATGGATCAAAAAGAGTAAGGACGGAGAAATTTATGGGAATTATAAAGCCTCTTTTTTTTTTTCTTTTTTCTTTTTCTTTGTCAACATATAAAGCCTTCTAAGATTAGGAGCGAAATAAAATAAAAAAGCAGGAAAAAAAGAGAAAATGGTCTCATCTTTGATTCAGTACAAGACTCCACACAAATATCAAATCGTATGGGAGTTTGGCCATTGTGGTCTAGGAACCAACGTTTTTCTTTCTTCTTCTCAGGTTTATAAAGGGATTCCTGTNCAAATTCATGAGTTACAGACACTCGATTACAAGGACAGGCTCCGATTAAAAAGATTCGAGCTTTACTTTTTTATTTTTTTGTAGAAATGGATCAAAAAGAGTAAGGACGGAGAAATTTATGGGAATTATAAAGCCTCTTTTTTTTTTCTTTTTTTTTTTCTTTGTCAACATATAAAGCCTTCTAAGATTAGGAGCGAAATAAAATAAAAAAGCAGGAAAAAAAAAGAGAAAATGGTCTCATCTTTGATTCAGTACAAGACTCCACACAAATATCAAATCGTATGGGAGTTTGGCTATTGTGGTCTAGGAACCAACGTTTTTCTTTCTTCTTCTCAGGTTTATAAAGGGATTCCTGTAAGCACATTAGATAGCTTGCTGTTAAATAGGTACAGAGGTATGTGACTTTCGAGGAATGAAACATTTTGTTTGGCTTGAGTTTGCGGTGGAAACAGATTATGGTGGACCGGTGAGGAAGAAGATAAAGAGAAGAAGCAGAGATGATCAATAAAGTTAAAGCATGAATCGTTGCTGCTGATTGAGGGGATACTCACTCTTCAGGCTTGTTTTGTAAATGTTGGTCAATGGGTATAAGTTATGATAATTGCAAGTATCTCTCTCTCGAAATGTCAACTTGTCTAAGTGGTCATCAACTAAGAGGCGACTAATTTACGCCAACGAGCTTGTAGATCCTTTCTCATGGCTCAGCAGCCAACAACAGCTCTTATGGAGAGAGAAAGAGATCGTGGTAAAAAAAAAACCTCTTGGAACAAGTCGTAATCTGAAGCTTCTTTACACGCAAACGAGAACAAGAGAGATAGAGAGTATATTTCAGGGTTCATCTCCTCTTTTCGCAAAAGTCGAACACTTCCTTGTCTTGTCTTTTTTCCTCATCTTACCCGTGAGATGTTGTTATTCATTTGATGTCTGCGTTGGTTCGGCAAATTTATGTTCGATTCTTGAATTTTATGTTTTATGGATACCTTCTTTTCTATTATATTTGTCTCTGGCGCAAAACTTTACAAGGGTTTTTGCTATTCTGCAATGGAAGTAACCATTTTCTGTGTGTTGTGGTAGGCATGGAAATAGTGAGCTGTAGGAGAGATGATGATGCAATGTTTAGATGGATTAAAGCATTTATCCACAATCCTGTTGACTTGTTGCGATGCTGATCATCCCGGACACTCCAAATGTCTTCAAAACCCTAAGGATGTAGCTAGAGGCACTGTGTGTATGTCTACTACTCCTAACACTTAATTTACTGTTTCTGATTCACACAACTCAAATTCAGAATCACTACCAATTTCAGTTAGTGTGAATGAGATTGAAGCTCTTTACGAAATGTTCAAGAGCATCAGCAAAGACGGGCTTATCGACAAGGTATACAAGAATCAAACAGCCAATACTACTTACTGTCTTTGTGCTCTTCTTACATTCACTGGTCACTACGATCCTTTTCAAATAAATGCAGGAAGAATTTCAATTGGTACTATTCAAGAAGAACAAAAAGAGAAGCCTTTTTGCTGATAAGGTCAAATACTTTTAAAGCTCCAATTGAGGTTTCCTTGCTGTCAACTCATGTTCAAGTTTTGCAGGTGTTTGACTTGTTTGATACTAAACATACTGGGATTCTAGATTTTGAATCCTTTGCTCGTGCTCTTTCGGTCTTTCACCCCAATGCTCTAATTGAGGATAAGATTGAATGTAAGTGATACACGTATGACATTTTTCTTAGTATCCAACATTGGCACGCTCTTTATATGATCTTTTTGCCTCTGCAGTTTCTTTTAAGCTGTATGATCTGAAGCAACAAGGGTATATAGAGAGGCAGGAGGTATACAATTGGCATTATTCTTAGGGATGTGTATGTGTTTTTGTTTTTTCTCATCTTCTGTTGATGTGAAGGTGAAGCAAATGGTGGTGACGACTCTAGCTGAATCTGGCATGAACCTTTCTGATGATGTGATAGAGAGCATCATAGACAAGGTGGGGTTTTGCTTGGTTGATCTCCTTTGATATTGATTAGGCTTCTCATCTTTTTTCTTTGATTTGAGATATTAAAAACTGATTGGTGTTAGACATTTGAAGAAGCTGATACCAAAATGGACGGGAAGATTGATAAGGAAGAGTGGCAGAATCTTGTTTTGCGCCACCCCTCTCTGCTACAGAACATGACCCTTCAGCATCTCAAGTAATTAAGCCATATTCTTGCCTCCTTTATCTTCTTCGGACAGGGGGTGACAAGTCTTTTTGTGTTGTGTTTTGTCACCTGTGCAGAGACATAACGAAGACGTTTCCGAATTTTGTGTTTAACACTATAGTGTCAGATTCCCCATGAGCTTGATGAATGATGATGATGTGAAGAAAGAAAGAAAGACCAAAAGCTTTACAAGATTCATACTTTCTCCGATCTTCAATTCCAGTAGTCTATAACATGGTAAAATAAGGCTTTGAATGATTTCTACAGAAACTCTACTCTTTATATTTTGAACAAATACAAGATCACAAAACTTTTTGTTGAAACCGAATTGTCTCTTCCACAGATTCGTACTCGCACACTGTGTCCGATTATTTAATTTGTTGTAGTTTGCATGTTAATTCTTTTACTTGTTACGAGAATTTGATATCCCTCTGTGTATAACATTCGTTTTATGGCAACCTGAAACCATGACTAAAGATTCGAGCTCCAAGATACCAAATGTTTCGGTTGAGTATGAACACATTTATCTCAGAAAATGCTACCTCTATTCAGGGTATACATAGGGATGTTATATAGGGTTACTCTACCCTATCCTTATTCTATTCTAACAAAATCATACTCTAAAATTATTCTAGTTTATATTACCCTAAACTATCTTAGTGTTAATAGGGTTACCCTAAAATTACTCTAGTGAAAATTTTTTGCGGGAAAATTCGTGATCTTACATAGGGATGTTATATAGTAGGGCTCGTCAATTGGAGAGGACACATAGTGGGTAAAAGATACTGGATGAGATGGAGGGTTCGATTTATCTTTAATTCCAAATAAATACTATGTCGTTTTTACATCAGCTCTGTCGTTTGTGACGGAGCGCTTCTCTCAAATGCCACTAAGAGACAAATTTTATTCTCTCGTGCCATGACTTATTCTGTGTGTCACTCTAATGTTA
>OVAO01003758.1:0-10897 GCA_900406285.1 Biscutella auriculata | reverse complement strand
AGCATGAAAACTCATATCAATTATCAATCCCCTTATCCATAAGTTTGCTTTTAATTTTTTNCATAAGTTTGCTTTTAATTTTTTATTTTTATCATTTGCAGTTTAGTTTATTTGCTTTCATTTTCAGTTTATTGCTTTGTTTTATTTAATTGCTTAGGAGTTGTTAGTGACAAACAACCCCCTTTTGTGTTGCCTAGACTTAGTAAAATCTATAAGAGGATTTGTGAGTTAATTACCCCCGAGTTGGTTGGACAACCCCGATCACCCATCTTCCCTATACTTCATTGATAAACCACCATAAGAAACCAAAAATTTCTGTTTATCAGTGGCCCTCACTTACTCTCTATCTATCATGATTTTGCATAATGATATGACCCTTTGACAAACTTTTTTGTTGAGCACCCCAAACACTTTAACCTCACCATCATATAGCCTCCATACATCACCGTCGAACCTTCTTTCCATGATTGAAAGGCTTCCTGATAAGAAACTCACACTCTCTTTGATGAATGTAGTGAGTCATCTGACTTGAATACAAAGTTTACTCAGGTTGCGGTTCAAAGTATGGACAAGCTTGGGGCGGTAATTGTGGGAATCTGGAGACAATGGGGGTAACACGTTTAGTTTGTGTGTGATCTACAAGTTGTGTTTAAATTATGGTTGGCTGAGGAAAGTGGAGTTCCTGCGATTCCCCCTTGGGCTTTGATTGTCTTTACATGAGGACAAGCAAAGGTTCAAGTCTAGGGGAATTGATATGTCCTAGTTTTAGGGGTTTAAGTCCAACCTTTCGGTAGGATTATGAACCCATTTTTTATTTATTAACATGCTTTTGGAGCACTTATGTCTCCTTTCAGGTTTTACAAGTTTAGAAGAGAAATCTCATGAAAGAAGACTTTTGGACTCATTTTGAAAGAGAATCGAAGTAAAGTCTTCTGTCCGAGCTCGAGTTTGATCGAACCGCATCAGGTTCAATTGAACCCCTCTTCCAAAATGAAGCTTTCGAACTGGATCCGAGGAGTTCGAGACCAAGTAAAGAAGAAGACCCGATTCGATCGAACCGAAACCCAAGATGAGGCGGATGAACCACGTCCGGTTCGATTGAACCATAGCCCCGACATTCCATTTTGGTTTTTGAAGCCCAAAGCTCGCTTGACTTAAATAGACTAGAGTTTATGCTTGATTAGGTTTAGAGAAAAAGGAAACAAAAGGGATTTTTCCTTAGTAGCTGATTTCCTAGCCTAGGTTCGATCTGAAAAATTGGATCTAGGCTTAGGATGATCCAATCCTAACAAACATTAAATCTGATCACCCAAATCAGTAACTAAGGGGGTTTAGGTCGATCACTTCTGTCTGACAAACAAAGGGATCACCTAGTGACCTTTATTAAACCTTGTTTAACCGAGACTGCCTAGTTCGAAAGGATAACAACATTATTGGACTACAGGGAATTCTAGGTTTTTGGGGCTGGTCGACATGGCTAGTACTCGAAGTGCTCGATTAGGCGTAGGTACACACCTGAGACCTCGGGGTGGACCTACTATAAGAGGTTTAGTGAAGGAGACATATGTTATATTCAATATTGGCTATAACTCTAGTCTGGTACTGTGTGACGAGTATGGGCGTTTGACGAGTAAGACTAGGAATCTAAACTATGTTCTCAGATCATGTTTTCTTTTCTCAACGATCTATCTAAGTGGTTCTCGCAAAAACCCCTTTTAATGTTCCCTAGGTTTGGTTGCTTGCTTATTTCTAAATCACATGCTTTGCTTTATTTACTGCTCTCATCATTTCTAGTTAAAATCAGCCAACACTTGCTTACGTCTTAGTCATCATGAGGTATGATTGCCACTTTGTATTAGTCTTTAATCTATGTGGATTCGATCCCGAAGTACTATAGTGACCATCTGTGAACTTGTAGATATTAACTGTTCTAGGGTAAACCCTTAGCGACATCACCCAACGCATTAACGAATATGGCCGGGTGACTGTGGTTAATAACTCGGTTGGCAAATTGATCACGCACCGTCGTGGGTTTTTTACGAGCGCTCGTCCTATGGAATGATTGCCTCATGCACCGTCGTGGGTTTCTTCGAGTACTCGATTGATTTATCCATCACTGATACACCTTAGGAGGATTCCTAATGCAGTCCACCGGAAGAGCTTGTTATGAAGCAATGTGTACCGTGTACTTTGTGCTTTCAGCCTTATGGCCTCCCACTTGTCGTCCGACACTTTGCCGTCTCTGATGTAATCAACGATCTCTTGCTTCCAATCTTTCGTACTTCTTGGATCAGGTTCGTTTTCTATCATCAGATCGTCCAGCTCTTCACCGCTAGCTATGAGGCATATTCCTTTTGGGAGCTCGATGCATCCAACCGGGATTATTCTCTTGAGATCCGGTGTCCGAGATCGAAGTGAGGGCTGCGAGGGGGTCTGCTTGCGTGTTCGCTCTATGAGATTTTTACGAGGTGGATTTCTTGAATCCTTCTGACAATTGTTGTACAGTTTTGAGGTAAGCGTCCATCCTATCGTTTTGGCTTAGTATTCTCTATTGAACTGACTTGCGACGAGCTGAGAGTCTCAATATGCTTAAATCTTTTTTGCTCCGATTTCTTTGGCCAGGAGTAGGCTCGTGGTGAGCGCCTCATACTTTGCCTCATTATTAGATGCGGGGAATCCTAGCCTGAATGACTGTTTGAGAATCTCTCCTGTTAGCGACGTTAGTCGTATTCCATATTCCATCTCATGATCCTTAGCTAGATGAAGATTCGTCCGCGTGTAAGGTACACCTCTCTCCAGACTCCTCGTTTTCCTTTTCGTTAGGAGGGATCTATATGATAAGTCTGCGAGAACTTATGCCTTCGCGCTGGCTCTCGTTTTATATTTGATATCATACTCGCTCAATTCTACCGCCCATTTTGCTTGTCGTACTGACTGTTTGGGTTGTGTAAGACCGTTCATATGGGTTGATTGGTCAGTACGACAATCAAATGAGATTGGAAATATGATCGCAATTTCCAGGCTAAAATGATTACGGCAAAGGCTAGCTTCTCGAGGGCCGGGTAACGGGACTCTGCTTTGTTCAAGCTTTTACTGACGTTGAAGATAGGTTGTCGCTCTCCCCTATCCTTCGAATGAGCACTCTGCTAACCGTTGTGTTTGTCGTTGATATGTACAAGTACAACGTTTCCCCCTCCTCAAGGCTTGCCAATATTGGAGGGGTCGATAGGTAATCTCTTAATTGCTGAAACGCCCCCTTGCATTGTTTTGTCCTTTCGAACTTCTTATTTCTCGGAGAAGTTGGTAGAACAGTAGACACTTGTCTGTCGATCTTGAGATGAACTGATTGAGGGCAGAAATCCTCCTTGTTAGGCGTTACACCTCTTTCGCACTCCTCGGAGAGGGTAGCGTTGTTACAACCGTGATCCGCTTCGAGTTAGATTTGATTCCTCTTCTAGTCACTACATATCCCAGGAACTCGCCGAAAGTTACCGCGAAGGTGCATTTGGTCGGGTTGAGTTTCATGTTGTACTGGTTGAGAACTTTGAAACACTCGTGAAGGTGACTGACATGGTCCGCCATTTTAAGTGACTTGACGAGCGTGTTGTCAATGTACACTTCCATTTTTTTGCCGAATTGTGTCTCAAACATCTTGTTTACCAGTCACTGATAGGTCGCTCTGGTGTTCTTCATATCAAACGACATCACTTTATAACAGTAAGTCCCCTTGTTTGTAGTGAAGGACATATTTTCCCGATCATATGGGCACATTATGATTTGATTATATCTGGAAAATGCTTCCATGAATGTTAGTAGCTCGTTGCATGTTGTCGCATCCACCAATTGATCGATATGTGGAAGAGGGACACTATCCTTCGAGCAAACTTTGTTGAGATCCTTGAAGTCGACTCAAACTCTCCATTTATTGTTCTTCTTTTTTTACGAGTACAAGGTTGGTTAGCTGATGTAACTCAGGTTTTATCCTAGACAACTATTTTCTGCAAGTGCACATACGGTCACTCTAGTACTTAGGGATCAAATCCACAACACAAAGAGGCAATCAGACCTAGTGATGGCTAAGACGTAAGCAATGATTGGTTGATTGTAACTAGAAATGATTAGAGCAATAAAAATGCAGTAAATAAAGCTGGTGGTTGATTCAAGAATAAGCAAGCAATCAAACATAGGGAAGACAAAAGGGGGTTTTGGCAGGATTCATTCAGATAAATTTTCAAGAAAAGAAAACAGGATCAGGGAACATAGCTTAGATTCCTGGTCTTACTCGTCAAAAGTCTAGTATTCGTCACACAGTAACTAGAGTTATAACCAATATAGAATCCAACTTATGTCTCATTTACTAAACCTCTTAAAGTAGGTCCACCTCGGGGCCCACGTGTGAACCTACGCCTAACTGATACCTTCAAATAGTAGCCACGTCACTAGCTAGCACCGGGAACCTAGAAATCCCGATAGTCAAATCAGGTTTTTATCCCTTCAAACTAGGCAGTCTTGGTTAAACAAAGTTTAATAAAGGTTACTAGGTGATCGCTCTGTTTGTCAGACAGTAGTGATCAACATAAACCCCCTTAGTTACTTTTTTGGGTGATCCAAATTAATGCTTGTCAGGGTTGGATCATCCTAAGCCTAGATCCAATTTGTCAGATCGAAACTAGGCTAACAAATCAGGTACTAAAGGAGAATCTCTTTTGTTTCCTTTTTGTCTAAACCTAATCGAGCATAAACCCTAGTTTACCCTTCTAGTGAAATCCCTAAATTTGATCTAACTGAAGTACTCAAACATGGTAATAGCAATCAAGCAAGGCATAATTGAAAGCATAAAAATAATTCTGATAAATCAATAAGAGGGTTCCAGACTAAAAGTTGTCAAATCGCAATCTATCTCCCTAAAGCTTATTCCCTAAAAACCCTAATTGCAGAAAATTAGTAGAAATAAAACTAAGTAAAAAGTCTCAAAGCATGCTGAAATGAGTCCATAAGCCTTCTTTCCTTCGATTCTCTTTCCAAATGAGTCTAGAAGCCTTCTTTATGAGATTTCTTTCAAGACCTTGAGACCTTGAAAGGAGACATAAACACTCCAAAAGCATGTTAATAACTCAATAAGGAGTTCATAATCTTACCAAAAGGTGGGGCTTAAAGCCTTAAAACTATGACATATCAATTCTCCCAGACTTGAACATTTGTTTTTCCTCAAGTAAAGACAATCAAAGCCCAAGGGGAAATCACTGGAACTCTACTTTCCTTAGCTGACCATAGTCTAAACACAACATGTAGATCACACACAAACTAAACGTGTTAGCGCATTGTCCCCAGATCCCCACAATGACCACCCAAGCATGTCCATACTCTGAACCTTAATCTGAGTAGACTCTACATTCAAGTCAGCTGACTTACTACATTCATTAAAGAGAGCGTGACTTTCTTATTAGGAAGTCTTTCAATCAAGGAAAGAGGGTTCAATGGTTATGTAAGGAGGCTATCTGGTGGTGAGGTTAAAGTGTTTGGGGTGCTCAACAAAAAAGGTTGTCAAAGGTCATATCATTATGCAAAATCATGAGAGAGAGCGCGAGTAAGTGAGGGTCTTAACTTAATATACTACCTAGCAGCAAGAATCTACTACCCATCCCGAATCGAAACAAACATTTTTCTTTTCATCAAGATCAAACTTAAACGAGGCGTTGTCTTTTTCATTTTTCTTTTTCTTCTCCCCTTTTCTTTTCTTTTCTTTTTCTTTTTCCTTTTTAATATATTTTTTATAAGGCGAGGTTCGATCGAACCTTTTTGGATTCAATCAAACTGAACATATACGGCTCAGGGGTTCGATCGAACCCATTGTGGTTCGATCAAACTCATCAATTTCTTGAGTGAAAAATATCAGACTTTTTATCTAGCGGAAAACAGTTCTCAATTTCAACATTTTCAGCATAAACTACCCATATATGAGTTTATAAACCCCCAATGTTATACTTTCTTATGACCAAAAGAAAAAACACACAAGCATTGTAGTTAAAATAAGATATTCATCTAACCACCTAAGATTCTGACTAACTAGATAGTAGTAGGAACAAGTTAACTCAAACTCTCTCTATAGCTTTTGCACATGAATGATTACCTAATGACATGAAAGAAATGATAAACATCTGGAGCTTGGAAAGAAGGATTGGGTTCAAGGAGGGTTACCAAACTTAAGGTGAGTTCGGGCATTCAAGACTATAAAGGGTGGAAAAAGGGATGAACAAATCATGAGCGTATAATCTACTTCTCTTTCCCGATATCAAACTCTTGACAATAGAAAACTACTTCTCTTTCCCGGTATCAGGCTGAGTTGGATTTCAGACGAGGTGATTCCTTTGAGAACATGAAAGACAGTTCGATCGAATCAAGATGGTTCAATCAAACTTTGCTGCTCCGACATTCTGGTTTGATCGAACTCCCTGAGGTTCAATCGAACTCTGCTGCTCCGACTTCTTGGTTTGATTGAACTCCTAGAGAGTTGGACATAAGTCTTCGTCCTTCTGAATTTTTATCCAAAATTCACATGAAACTTATCAAAAACAACAAACCTATGAAAAACAAAAGGAAAAAACGAAAAATAAATGTAACCAGATTTTAATGATGTACTGATGGGTTGCCTCCCATGAGCGCTTGTTTAACGTCACGAGCTCGACATGGGATCGCCAATCAAGTGATGGCTGAGGTGGGAAGAGGAGTTGCAGCTTCCTCTTTTGCAGGTGGGTCTGGTGCAGTTGTGTCAGGGGTTTCATGTGGTATAGGATCTGGGATTCTGAACGAGATGATTATGTTCATCAGTTTCCCTAGATCATCTTCTCCCTTTTCTTTCCATTATGGTGTGAGCAGACCCATAACTTTGTGGAAGGGCTTTGCTTTACTCGTGTTCCAGACCTTGTACTCGATGTTTTCTCCATCGCACCTGAAGGGGGTCAATTTCACAACTGGGCCTATAACAATGACACCATTTTGTTCTCTGAGGATTGTTCTCTTTGCCTTCTTTTCCTTCTGCGCTTTTTCTTTGTTGCATCAAGGTTAGGTGGGTGGTTTTCATCTGCTATGAATTCATTGACTGCATCCTCTTCAGCAATGGTTTGAGTTGTCTGCTCCTTTTTCACATTATCCTTTTGCCTTATTCTCCTCTTGGCTATCGAAGGAGCATGTGTTCAAATGTCTTCGTCCTGGATTGCTTTGACTTCGCTCTCTCTTATGCTTTATGAGGAATTTTTCGCATTCTTCCTTGGAGTGGACTGATTGGTGTCTCCTCCTGAAACTGTCTTGACTTCAATCTGCTAAGCTTTCCCAGAAGTAGTTTTCCTCTTCTTCTTGCCCCTCCTTGCTGCTCTTTTTCTAACTGTTATTGTCTCACCGGGAGCGTCATCACTCGAGACCTGCACAATCACAATAGAGGATGAAGTTTTAGCGGGTTCAGTTTTGAGAACATGTGTGAAGGAAAAACCCTTCGATATGTAGGTGAAGACAATCCTACTCTTTGGCAGGTCAAATACTACTCCAACACTTGCCAAGAAGAATTGCCCAAGAAGCAGCTCATTTCTTTGTTGACGCTCCATATCTAGGACATAGAAGTCGAGGGGGATCATGCATCCCCAAGAATGAATGAGGCATTCTCCCAGATACCATCAAGTCTAGAATGAGCAGAGATGGCAAAATGAAAGCTGATAGTATATGGTACAAGCATGCGCATTCCTAGCTTTTTTGCAACCTTCCTAGACATAATATTTGTACAAGACCCATAATCGCATAGTGAGTTATACAGAACATACCCGTTTATTGCGAAATAAATGACAAATTTTCGGGGTCAGTGAGTTTGGTCAGATCTTTCATGGGCTGTGAACCTTTCTCCTCCTTAATCATTAGGGCTTTTACTTCTTCTATTGTTTTCTTCCCTTCCATCAAGTCTCTGAAATAGATCTCATGAGGTAGAATCTCCACTCCTAAATCAGCATTCTTCTTTTTGTCCTTCTTAGTGCATTTAGTTGTTTTCTGATCTTTTGCATGTGATTCCTGTTGAATTTAAAAAACAGAAGAATTGTCTGATTAATCCGCACAAACCTGAGTAGTTTGGGTGTTGGTTGCACAGATCTCTTCGAGCAGGTTTTGCTCGATCTTTTGTAGGTTTTTGTTGGCGTGGAATAGGTGAGTGATAGGTGGTTCTGGTTCGAGCTAAACGGATTATTGAGTAGTTTGATCGAACTACTGGTTCAGAAAATCTGCCGGATATTATGTTTGGTCGATCAACATGTAGTTCGATTGATCAGTGTGGCGTCCTGGCAGATTGGTTTGATCAAACTCGGTTTGGTTCTATCGTATCAAAACATCCATGTGGGGGGGGGGGGTTCAATCGAACACAGTCATGGTTCGATCGAACATCGTTGGATAATTTTCTAAAAAAATCCAACAGTCTAGCTACAGAGGGCGTAGTTCGATCAATCGGGAGGTGGTCTGATCGAACTGACGGATCCACAAAAGAGGTTCGATCGAACTCCTTGTTGGTTCGATCAAACTCAACTTATGCAACTCGTTTGTTTGCAATTCTTACGTTGTGGGCGAAGGCAGTACTTCTCGAGAACATAATTCATTGGTTTGCCTCAGTTAGGGGAAATGGCTCGACCTCTTCACAACGTTAATACCTCTAGTGGTTTCAGATTTAGCTGAGAGAACCTCTGGTTGGGACTTTATGGATGAAACGAGTTGGGCAACTTGAGTGTCTAAGTGATCGGTGTGGATTTTAACGATTTTAACCTTCGATTTTCACACGTTTTTCGTTAGTTTATGATGCAATTTGGAGTCTCTAATTTGCATTTGCATGGTTTTCATCATTTCAAGTGCAAAGGAAGCAAATGAGAGGAACCAAGCAATTACAGAGTAAAAACGAGTAAAAACGACAAAGTCTGGGTTCTTCCAAGCCCGCCGGTCAATCCCACGCCGGTCAAGCCAGACCGGTGGACGTAGACCAGGGGAATCTAGAGGAAGACCGCCGGTCAGGCCCACCGGTGAAACCTTGACCGGCGAAGACCGAGCAGGGAGTCCTGGAGGAGGAGCGCCGGCCAAGTGCGCCGGTCTGCACTGACCGGTGCAGCCCGAGTAGGGAGACTGGACAATGCACGCCGGTCTGCACTGACCGGCGGAGGCTCCGCCGCCCCAAATCTACTTTCCATATTTAAATCGATTCTTGGTCTCCTATATAAAGACCCAACCCCAAAAACCCTAAAAACGTTTTTCTCTCAATTTTTCTTAGGTTTTGAAGTTTAGATCTCATTTGTGAGAGATACTTTTGGTAATTTTAATTTATGCAAGTTTATTTTATATGATTGTTCTTGTTTTATTGTGGTTCTTGCTTTAGTTTCTTGTTTCTAATATTGTTTTCTATCACAAACCATGTCTAGAAACTGCCAAAGTGTTCTAGGCATGAGTTGCGAGTAGTCTTTATAGACTTATGGATTAGGGGTTAGATTGGTAGGTTTTGGATTGCTAAAAATGGTTTAGATCTATAGTAGAAATGATATTCTCAACTTGTTCATGTGCTTAATGCTAGATTAGCAGTAGCTAACCAAATCTAGATTTATAGGAAACTTATCACCCGAGAGGTTCTTGATAGGATTCCCGAATTAAGTGAATAAGTTGTTAGTCGATTCTTTCCAAGAGATTGTTTAAGTTATCGATTAATTATTGTATGGAATTTTGTCTAATGCTTTCTAGTAAAGCTTCATTACCAAGAGATTTGTATAATGGTAGGATTAGAAAAGGGTCTAGTTGTGCAAGAGCGAGGTAATCTAGTTTAGAGATTCCTAGACATAGAATAAGCCAAAGGTAGTTAGTAAACCATTCTAGCATGAAAACTCCTATCGCTTAACAATCCCCTTATCCATAAGTTTGCTTTTAATATCTGATTTTTATCATTTGCAGTTTAGTTTATTTGCTTTCATTTTCAGTTTATTGCTTTGTTTTATTTAATTGCCCTTTTGTGTTGCCTAGACTTAGTAAAATCTACCATAGGATTTGTGTGTTAAGTACCCCCGAGTTGGTTCGATAACCCCGGTCACCCATCTTCCCTATACTTCATTGATAAACCACCAAAGAAACCGAAAATTTATGTTTATCACTAAGGCTTTCAAGTGAGTTCTCAGCTCCGTTGTGGTGAAATTCACATGGTTTGCGAGAGTCGTGACCATTTTGGTGGTCTGAGCTTGGGAAACATCCATATGTTGCATCATCTGCTTCAGTTCGTCAAACTTCCCAGAGGATGTAGGAGGCGTTGGTGCTTGTTGCTGTTTGAACACATGTTGGTTCTCTCCATAATTGATGAATGGTCCCTTCTACTGGTATGCTCTATCATTGTTGGGGGTTGGTTTGGGTTGAAAACCTCCACTGGTCTGTTGTTGTCCCTAATATTGCTCCTGCTGAGGGTTCTACCCCAAGTTTCCTGCCTTACGAGCAAACGGTTTACCACCAAACTGATTCGGGTTGTTGTTACCTTGGTAATTTTTCTGAGGTGGGTTGAACTGATCCTAAGGATTCTCTATGTTGGTACTTAGATGTGAGAGGTTTGGGTGGTTCTTGTAGTTGTTGTACCCCCTGTTCTGGTAGTTTCCCATTGATAAACAAAAATTTTGTGTCGGTTTGGTGGTTTAGCTTATCAATGTAGTATGGGTAAGATGGGTGATCGGAATGTCGAACCAACTCGGGGGTAATTAACTCACAAGCTTTATGATGANATTTTACTAAGTCTAGGTAAACAAAAGGGGTTTGTTCTGTCACTAACAACTCCTAAGCAAACAAATAAAATAAAGTAGTAAACTAATTAGAAAATGAAAATTCAGAAATGGTGGCAAACTCATGGATTAGGGAA
>OVAO01003757.1:0-10898 GCA_900406285.1 Biscutella auriculata | reverse complement strand
GTATTTTTCAATTACGACTAAATCAGTCATCGTGTATATAACGTAACTCAGCCCTAAATTTAGGATATCCAAAAAATTTAGATACAGTTATTCTGATTTAAAGATCAAAATGTTTGATTAGAGTCAGATCCGCTTTCATTTATACTTTAAAAAAACTAAATATTTAGTTTATGAAGTCAAAGATGACTTGAAACAGGATGTTTATGATCACAACAAGAATGATGCCACAAGAACCAACATGTTTCAAGTCATCTACTGAAGATACAACGCATTTGTGGCATTGCAGGTATGGTCATCTAAGTTACAGTGGGTTGAAGGCTTTAAAATCTGGAAATATGGTGAAAGGTCTTCCTGAGATCACTGTTCCATCGAGATTATGCAAAGATTGCATAATAGGGAAGCAACAAAGAAAAGCCATACCGAAGAAGAGTACTTGGAAAGCACAGAGGCAACTGCAGTTGATTCACACTGATTGTGCGGACCAATCACTCCTGAATCAAGCAGCAAGAAGAAATACATAATTACATCCATTGATGATTATTCAAGGAAATGTTGGGTAGAGTTTCTAACAGAGAAATCACAAGCTTTGGAAGCCTTCAAGAGGTTTAAAGCAATTGTGGAAAGAGAGACTGGTATGTTAATTCAGTGCTTAAGATCAGACAGAGGAAGAGAATACAACTCAGGAGAACTCAAAGAATTATGTGAGGTGAATGGGATTCGAAGGCAACTTACAGCTGCTTTCACACCTCAACAAAATGACATTGCCGAGAGGAAGAACAAAACCATAATGAATATGGTTAGAAGTGTGTTGTCTGGGAAGAAGGTTCTGAAACTATTCTGGCCTGAAGCAACGTTGTGGTGTGTGCACATATTGAACCGGAGTGCGGCTGCAACACTTACAAAAATAACACCTAAGGAAGCATGGAGTGGAAACAAGCCTCAAGTAGAACACTTTAGACTCTTTGGTTGTGTAGCTCATGCTCACATACCTAAGGAGAAACGAAAGAAGCTAGACGACAAGAGTGTCAAGTGCGTTCTATTTGGCTTAAGTGAAGAGTCGAAAGCTTACATGTTGTATGATCCAGTTGGTGACAAGATAATCATTAGCAGAGATGTCTTGTTTGAAGAAGATGCAGAGTGGAATTGGGAAAGAAATTCAGAGGAAGAAAATATTAGATTATCGTGGGATGATTCTGACAGAGAAGAAGAAGTGAGACCAGAATCAGGAGAGGATAATAATGGAGTTGAAAACATGAGAGCAGGAGGTTCCAATGATACTGAAAATGTCAATGGAGAAGGATCAAATGCAGCAATTCGGAGCAGAGAAGGAAGAAGAAGACAACCTCCACCTTGGATGCAAGAATATATAAGTGGGGAAAATCTATCTGAAGAAGAAGAAGAGATAGATCATTTTGTGCTGTTCTCATCTATATATGATCCTTCTACGTTTGAAGAAGCTCTAAAGGAGGAGAAGTGGAGAGTTGCTATGGATCAAGAGATCGATGCCATTGAAAGGAATGAGACGTGGGAGTTGTGCAACCTACCCAATGGAGCTAATACGATTGGAGTCAAGTGGATTTTCAAGACCAAACTGAATGAGAATGGAGACATAGACAAGTGCAAAGCCAGATTGGTTGCTAAAGGCTATGCAAAAAAGTATGGAATCGATTACACCGAGGTATTTTCTCCAGTAGCAAGATGGGACACTATCAGAGCTATTCTTGCGTTTGCTGCTCAAAAGGGATTAACCGTTTATCAATTGGATGTGAAGAGTGCTTTCCTCCATGGAGAGCTTTCAGAGACTGTTTATGTGGATCAACCACAAGGTTATGAGAAGAAGGGGTTTGAATCAAAGGTATAGAAGCTTAAGAAAGCTTTATATGGACTCAAGCAAGCCCCAAGGACATGGTATAGCAAAATCGAGACTTACTTCTGTGAAAATGGCTTCGAAAAGTGTCCATATGAGCACACCGTGTTCGTGAAATCTGATGAAGCAGGTAACATAATCATGGTCTCATTGTATGTTGATGACATGATTGTTACAGGAACAAAGAAAGATCTCGTTGATGAGTTCAAGATTTCCATGAAGAAGGAGTTCGATATGTCAGATCTTGGTGAAATGCGGTACTTTCTCGGTGTGGAAATTAATCAAGATGAAACTGGGATATATATGTGTCAGAAGAAGTATGCTAGAGAGGTTTTAGTTGGAGGAATGCAACTCTCTAAGGAATCCTATCATTCTTGGTACTAAGTTGGTTAAAGAAGATGATTCATGGAAGGTTGATGCAAGTATTTACAGAAAAATGGTGGGATGCTTAATGTACTTAGCAGCAATCAGGCCGGATTTGATGTTTGTTCTTGGACTGATCAACAGGTTTATGGAGAGTCCTACACAAACACACATGTGAGTAGTGAAGCGAGTACTTCGCTATGTTAAGGGTACGTTAAATCTGGGCATTCATTACAAAAGACATCGAAGCAATGTTCTGAAAGCCTATTCGGACAGCGATTATGCCGGAGATTTGGATACAAGACGAAGTACATCAGGTTATGCTTTGTTTCTCAGTGATGCAGTGATTGCTTGGTCATCAAAGAAACAACCCTGTGGTGACACTCTCGACTACAGAAGCAGAGTTTGTAGCTGTTGCTGGATGTGCTTGCCAAGTTGTTTGGATGAGAAGAATTCTTGAAGAAATTGGACTGATTCAGGAGAAAGGAACAATCATCTATTGTGATAACATGTCTACGATCAAGTTATCAAAGAATCCAATGATGCATAAGAGAAGCAAGCACATAGATGTGCGATTTCACTTTCTCAGGGATCTCTCAAATGATGGTACTGTGGAATTGGTTCATTGTCGAACAAAGATACAAATTGCTGACATCCTAACTAAGCCATTGAAGCTGGAGACGTATAAAAAGCTAAGAGAGTTGCTGGGAATGTGTGAGTATAAACTGATCAAGGCTGATTCAGTTTAGGAGAGGATTTGTTAGGAATGAAGCATATGCGTATTGAGTTATTGCAGATTGCTTGGGAGACACGTTTGTTATGTTTTGCGTTTTGTTTTAGTCTGTTTCTTTGTCCTAGTCTTTAGGCAAATTGTTAGTTGTTTCCTACTTTCTCGTTGTGTAATCAAGCTCTATTAAGAAAGCATTTTCTATTGCAGTGAAGTTTAAGGCAAAACGTTCTTTCTCTGATATTTTACAGATAATGGCCATGGAATACCTAATTTTTTCAGATTCCAATAAAGTATCAACAGGTTGTCAATCCCTTCCGCCGACGCTCCTAGACGAAGACAACAATGTGGAGGAGGAAATTCGACGGTGAGTTTGTCGGAGAAAACTTACGTGAGCGAGAAGGAATCACAAATGACAAAAAGGGGAATAACAGCCAGAGGAAGCGGAATAAATTGCAACCGGAGTATCTACCGTGGATTGATGATACACGGAGGAGTTGTGTGGATGAACATGAAAGCCATCAAGTATGGCTTTAGGGAAGTCAAAGCTTGTAAGTATTTGAGATTGAAATTCGAAGAAGCTCAGGATGATGGAGGTGGAGAGGAGGCGAGCTCCTCTGTATTTTTCTGTATTTTCTTATATATAATTTAATGTATTTTTTACGTAATTTTCTGTATTTTTCTTTTTTGTTTTTATAATTTTATGTAGTTTTCTTTTTTGTATTTTAATTTTAATTGTAATTATAATAACTTTTATATAAAATAGTATATATAATATTTTTTAATTCAAATATATATTTCATAATTTATATATATAATTAATATATATATATATTAATTATTAATGAATAATATTTATTTTATTTATAAGTATAGATATGTCAAGTATAATAAAATTCATCTAGAAACGCTATTATATATGAGATAAGTATAATAGTACCGGAACAAAAACGTTATCACATGGTCACACCTACGATAGCTGCGGCAGATACATCGTTTATGGAAACGCTATTAAAGATGTATAATAGCAATTTTTACGTGTTATTAATGAAGATTTTTCTTGTAGTGTTAGAATAATTTTTATAAGAATTAAACATAAAATTGAGTTGCGTAATTACCTCCAGCACAATTTGGTCAATAACGTCCCGAAGAAGCTTGTTGGACAAGCTAGATCCATCTTCTGTCGAGAGGCGCAAACGTCGAGATAAACGCTCTTCCTGAGTCTGGTTCACCGAGGTGACGATCTCCTGAGCCACCAGATCATGAATCTCACCCGTGTGCTTGTTACGATGCGTCCTGGAGACAATAGTGAGGAGATCTGGTGTATGACCGGTCTCGAGGGTCTACATTTATAATTAAACATTAGTATTGAGCGGAAAAGTGTAATTTGAAAGAAATGACTAAATTATATATAGTGTCTTACCATGTCGCGTGCGACACGATCAAAAGTCATCGCACCCAAATTGCGCCCGCTCCTCCGGTTTCTTGAATTAGTTTCTGACTGTGCTTGGGTGGATGGAAGCTCCCAATGTACGATCATCTCTGCAAAAACCTGAGGATGAACACCTTTGGGTACCTTCCCGATGCGCCATGTTTTCTTCCACTCGTTGACGTGTTGATGATATATGTGATTTTTAGTGTCTTTTTGCTCGTCTTTTGTCATCACTTTAGCTTTGATTAGGTTGCATTAGAGTCCATTTAGGCTTGTATTTGTGTAGTTTGTGCATTTCAGGTGATTAGAAGGGATCATGCATCATTTGGGAGCATCAAGGATCAAATGAACCAAAAATCATCACTTTTCATCTGCTAGGATCGGTCATGGACCATCCAGCATCGGCCAGACATCAATCATGAAGGAGCATCAGTCATAGAAGGAATCAACATCGGTCATGGCACCATCTAAAGTTGTGGATCGGTCAAGGAGTATCAAGGATCGGTCAGGGGCACCATCTAAAGTTGTGGATCGGTCACCCCTTGACCGATCCAGATGAACCAGAGTGCAAAAAGTCAAAATTGCGATTTTAGAGTTGACCAGTCGGGTTTTACCCTATTTGGAACCACTATTTAAGCACTCTAAACCTTTTTGAAGGGGAGAGAGCATCCATTTGGTCTTCTTATTCTTTTATGTTAAGCTCTCACTTTTAGACATTGTTGTGCAAGATTGAAGCTTTTTATTTTTATCAATCTATTCTATCTTCATCTCTTTCTTTTACAAGCTTTTGATCTTGATTCTAATCATGCTAAGACATAATTCCCTTGTGGGATTTTGTGTTTTGGCCATGATTAGGGAGTAGTCTTCTTCCCAAGCAAATGGGTTAGGGAGATTTAGTGATTTCGGTATGGATCTTGGTGCATAGGGTTTAATACTTCTATGTTCTTCATGCCTTTGTGTTCTTAAAGCTAAAATGGAACCGATCAATTTGTTTTAGATTTCATCGCATCTTATCTGACGCGAGAGTGCTGATATAGGGTGTTAGATCTGAGCATTGGTATGCTAAATAGAGTTTAATTGACGCGAGATCACTTAAGATTGTTTAGTAGTTGAACGGAATTGTGCTTAATGCTTTCTGAGCAATGTATCTGGCCAAGAGATTGTGTAGATCTTGTTTGGATTAGGGATCTTTCTCGCGAGAGTGGACTGATCCACATATGAAATTCCCAAACTTAAGACTAGCAGAATCTTGATAGAAATGAACACTTGTTTCCTGAACTTAATCACTTTAATCAACCATTAGTCCATTTGTTAGGGTTGTCTTTATTTTTATCTCCGCATTTTGTTACTTGGTTCTGTTTAATTCTCTCTTTACTGCAATTGACTTACTTGTTTTCTTATTTATGTTGTTCACCTAGGATTGTTAGTGATAGTTTCAGTCTCTATTTCACTTAGACCAGTTGGGTTCTATATAGGCTAATTGAACTAGTGCAACCCCGATTTGGTTCAACATTATACCCATCCTTGCTCTCGTAGCATCCAAATCATTTCAATCCCACATGACCCTATTCTTTACCTCACTCTTCTTAGACAATAAGAATGTGTGGGGGTAAAGATCCTCTTACCAGTTGACGATATGTAAGTCGTGCCTGCTGGGGGATTTCAGTTTGGACCATTGTAGTAATCAAGGGATCCCATGTATATTTTTGCTAAAAAGGTAATTTATATTAGTTATTTGAATAAATACTTATAAATATAGTTTAAATTTTTGAGTTTTGGAGATTACCGCAAAAGTACAAAACCAGATGTCCTTATCCTGAGGCATCCCAAAGTACATCGGGTAGTCGTTCGTGAACATATGATGTAACATATCCACAATCATCCTAGTAATCTCGGTTTCCAAACGAAACATAAGATCATTAGAGACTTAGTTAGTGAATTTTAAAGGATAAATAAATTAGAAATTCAAGGGACAGCCGAGAACTAACCAAGTCGTCACCGATTCCCCATTCGGGGATAGCTGAATGTAGTGCTCACGGCCCAACATTTGGAAGAGGTCATCTAGAGGAATACGTTGTGACCAATGAGCATTGTTGTCAACTTCAGGTTGCGCTGATGTGCCGCCTACTGAAGAGGACTAACTGGAAGAGTGTTCACGCCCACGGCTCGAAGATCCTCGACCTCTAGGTATCGACATGGGTGTTCGAATAATTTCCTCCGTTATTTTTTTAATATTTCATTTTATTTTCAAAAATGCATTTTTAATTTTCAAAATCAATATTTATTTTGAAAACAATTTTAATATTTCGGAATAGTTCATGTAAATTCATAAAAACTCATAAATATTCATGAAAATTCAGAAAAAAATTCATAAACAAACAAAATAAACAAAAAAATCATAAAATTCATTAAAACCAATAAAATTCATTTAAACTTCATAAAACTATAAAAATCCATAAAATTCTAAAAAATATAACTATTAAAATTCATAAAGTTCATTAAAAACCAATAAAATTCATTTAAACTTCACAAAATTTATAAAAATCCATAAATTTCTAAAAAATGATTTGAACTCTATATCCATCATATCGATTTAAAATTCATAAAAAATTCTAAAAAATAAGTTTCAGAATCAATTAAAAACAGTTTTACAAATCCAAACAAAAATAGTTTTACAAATCCAAAGTTTTGCGTAATTCATCGCAAATTTTACAATTGTAATAGTATTCATCCTAAATCCAAAACCTAACACCCTAAACACTGATTTCAATCCTAAATATGTTAGAATCAACAAATCACATTTCTAAGTCTAAAACAGCGAGGATATAATGGAGAGACGGCGAAGAAGACGAAGAGCTTCAAGGTGAGTAGTTGCAGAAATGGAGAAACTATTCGTTTTTAATCTAAAAATTTCCAACGGATCGTGTAGCTGCCAAAAAATTCATTTACTGCCAAAGAAGATGAACCTTCCAATATGACAAATCCAAAAAGATGTTCTGCTTGTGTCAATTATGATGTTCTCCTCCTCCGTGTACAGTTCCATGTCTGTTCCCACCACAATCTATAGTCCTATCAACTATGAAATCTTTGAACTGATTCAACAACATTTGTCCGTCTAACTCCGAAGGTCATCATGAATTTTTTTCCTCTTCATAAACAGAGTCTCGCTGTTTCGGTAAGGATGGTCCCTCAGAAGAAATCGCCTATGGCAATTGATATATCCTATTTTTAGGGGTTTTAATCTCATATTTTGATGTGATTACGAACCCCTTTTGAGTTATAAAGTGTGCTTTTGGAGCCTTTTCGTCTCCTTTTAGGATTTCACAGATTTAAAGAGGATATTCAAGAATAGAAAGCATTCCGGGCATTTTAAAGCGAAGTCTAAAGAAATCATTCCCGTCTAGACTTGAGTTTGATTGAACCCCATCCCAGTTTGATCGAACCCCCATCTGGCCAAGACAATTGGACCAGATCCGCGAAATGCAGACTCGGGAGAGGAAATGAGATCCAGTTTGATCGAACCTCTATGATTTTGATCAAACTCAATTCCAGAAAGAGAGCGGGAAAACCGGGATTCGGTGCCAAAGACCCAATCAGTTCGATCGAACCTGTTTGACTTCGATCGAACCTCGAAATCGACTTCCCAAAAAGTCTCGTTTTGAAGCCCATGCCCACTTGCACCCTAATGACGTCACAAGACACTATAAAAGCACCAGAGAGACGTGATTTTTGTCACGCTTTTTCTTAGACTTTATTTGCTTATTGTTTTCTGCAATTAGGGTTTTGATTTTGATTTGCTAGGGAAGGTAGATTTAGATCTCACAAGTCTGTATCTCGAACCTTGTTTTGATTCTATACAAGTATTGTTTTATGCTTTCAAGTATATATGCCTTGTTTGTTTGCTTTAACTATGTATGAGTAGATCATTAGATTGGATCTAGGGTTAATTGGAACGGTATGCTAGGGNGCTAGGATTTATGCTTGACTAAGTTTAGAGAAAGGGAAACAATATGGATCCTTCCTTAGTAGTTGATTCGTTAGCCTGAATTCGATCTAACAAATCGGGTTTGGGCTTAGGCTGATCCAAGCAAGACAAACACCAATTTGAATCACCCGAATCAGTAACTAAGGAAGTTTGGGTTAGTCATTTTGTCTGACAAACAGAGAGACTAACCTAGTGACCATTACTGAATTTTTCTTAACCGGGTCTGCCTAGTTTTATTGGATAACATTGAATTGGACTACCGGGATTTCTAGGTAATTAGGGCTAGCATTAGTGTTGTTGTTAGTACCTAAAGGCACTGCTTAGGCATAGGTTTACACCTGAGACCCTGGGGTGAACATACTTCAGAGATTCAGTAAAGGGAACATAGATTAGGTTCTCGTGTTGGCTTTATCTCTAGCTGAGTGTTGAGTGACGAACGCGAGGTGCTTTTAGAGTAAGTTCAGAGATCTAAGCTATGTCCATAGATTTTACGTGTACTTTTTTCGAGACTTTATCTGGGTGATTCCCGCCAAAACCTCTTCTAGGATTCCCTAGGTCTGATTGCCTGCTTATCTGAAATCACCCATGCTTGCTTGTGTTACTGCTTTTTTCACTTTACCATTGCCTGCTAAAATCAATCAACCAACTCTCATCTTAGTTTTAGTCATTACTCAGTATTGCTTGTCTCTTCGTGTTAGTGTTTAGTCTCTGTGGATTTGATCCATAAGTACTACAGTGTCCATTTGTGCACTTGTAGATAATAGTTGTGTGGGGTAAAACCTGAGTGACATCAGCAATCAAACCAGCTTTTCTTTCGTCCATTTTCCAGCTGAAACACATCCGTTGCATCTTGACAATGAGGACATGCTAACTTCCCATGTGTGGTTCATCCTGATAAGACACTAGAAAATCGCTTATCGTCCACATAAATACTGACCGCATTTGATAAATGTTGTTTACTTATTAGCTAAGGATCACACTTATAAATAAAGAATGGGTATATATCGAACCATACCGAGATGAGAAAACTGACATTAATCCTATGAAGAATTCACTAGGTCTAGGTAGATATGATATGGTTTTTTTGTCACTAACAATCTTATTCAAGATAGTAATCAAAATTAACAAGCTATGAAAAGTCAACAATAAAGTCAAAGAAAGTTAATGTAGCATAAAAAGTCAACGATATCAAACTAATTGCAAATTCAACAATTAAAAGAAGCATATGGACCAGGACAATCAAATTCATGTTAATGATGCTTAATTACAACAGTTCAGGTTTTTCTTATGTCTAAGAATATTGATTTCAGACTAAAATCATTCCATGATAAAAGTCCATTTCCTAATCATGATATCTAAACAATCCCTTGAAAAAAAATCATAATCAAGAAGCAATTAACACAATTCCATGCAACAATTTATCAACTCAAACACAATTACTTGGAAATAGGTGAAAACATCCGAAATATTTGGTTTGGAAATTTCATCAAACACGTTCAGGGCATGAAATTCCCTACGCTCATGGATAAGATGATCAAACTAACCCAAGCATTAATCTCATAAATGGGAAGAAGATAGTTAACGAATCAGTCATAAGCATCAAAAGCAATCCAAATCAAACCCTAATCTACCCTAATCCATAGTTAAAAGAGACTACTGAAAAAGCATGATTAGACCACTTGAAGAGTGTCTAAGCATGATTGAGAGAGACTAAGAGCTAAGAAAGATGGATTAGGAAGACATATTGCAAGATCTAACAACAAAATCAAAAGATCATTCCAGGTAAAAGAGAATCAAAGAGAGAAAGGCCAAACAATTGTATGAGAACCTTAAACCTCAAAACTCTTGTTCAAAACATAACATTACATAAAAAGTAGAGATAGACATGAGACTTCCTCTCAAGTGAGCTTCTTTAACGTCATTAGCTTGACGGGGTTGGGATGTCTCATTCCTGGTTGTTATTGCCTTCCAGCTTGGTAATCCTTTCCTGAAGCCTCTCAAGTTCAGCGATGTGGTCCTTCTTCACTTTAGCCAAGTCTTCTTGATGCCTGCAATGAAACTGAAGCATGTTGAGGTAAAGAGCTCCTCCATTGTCCTCTTCTTCGTCATCCACTAGTGCTGGCATATCATTTTCCTCCAAGGACTTGATCCTTGAGTTCAGCTTCTCGATTTCTTCTTGATATTCCACCTTTGCTGCAATCAATTCATCTTCGAGACCGTTGTGAAATCTTACCATCGATTTGTAAAGCTCATCTCTATACCTCTCTGCGGGTCCTTCGTGGTTACCATTTTTCTATCTCAAGTTCTCTTCCACGGAATGGATTCTTTTCCTAAGTTTCTCCATCTTGAAGTGGTTGTTGCGTCCTATCCTTGAGACTTTGTTTTGAACGTCAAAAAGTTGCGCATGCACATTGATATCCTGTTGAACCTCTTCTTCGAACTGCATATCCCTCATTCGTTTGTGCTATCTGACTGAGGATTCCAATTCCTCAAACTGATCCTTAGTTGCAAACTGATCCAACTC
>OVAO01003756.1:0-10899 GCA_900406285.1 Biscutella auriculata | reverse complement strand
ATGTTGATTTGGTGGATAATAGTCACAAAACTATAATTTTGTAGACGCTATCATTTTTTATTTTGAGTTTTTATGTTGATTTGGTGGGTAATATTCCACAAAACTAAGAGATTTTGTAATACGCTAAAATTTGTATTTTTGAAAATTAATGTTCATTTGGTGGATAATCACTGAATTTTGTATTTTGAAAAATATGTTTATTTGATGTATAATAATCTATAAAAGCTTAGAGATTTTGTAAAATGAGAGATATTTGTATTTTAAGAAATTATGTTGATTTGTTAGATTAAAGTTCATAAGAACCGAGGGATTCTGTAAAACTTTAGAATTATTTATTTATTTTTTTGGATAATAGCTCATAAAATTGAGAGATTTTGTAAAACTCTTTGAATTTTGTATACCGATTTTGCGGATAAATATTCTCTCTCTTTTTGTATTTTCTGTTTTTATTAATTTTATCTATATTTTGTGGAATTTTTCAGTACACCATAAATCTTTATATAAATGTGAAAGTGTGAACCTAATGGTTATAATCAAGTATTGTAATGAAAGAATTTTAATGATTCACTATTAAAGTTTATTATGATTTACTATTAAAAGTTACAATGTTTCGGCATTAAAGTTATAATGATTCTCTATTAAAATTTGTAATAATTTCTCATTAAAGGTTGCAATGATTTAATAAAATAATCATCAATAAATTGCAGTCGATGATAATTCTCATCATTTAAATATAATATTAAATTTAGAATCATATGTTTTTATCTGTTCATGAGGTGATTATATAATTTAAATTATTGAAATTTCGATATTTAAATTAATGAATTTTTAATTATGTATAAAAGAATTGAACCACCAAATTATCTTTTCTCGATAAATAATAATGATATCTATCATTAGAAATAGTTTGATTATTTTTTCTTCGTAAAAATATTAAATTTGTAAAAATGAACAAACTCAACCATTAAATTGATTTTGTTCTCTATAAAAATATTAACATCAGAAAATATTACTGTTAGATTTTAAAGCAGAATAACTCAACTATTAGATTAGAATTTTTTTCCCTAAAAACATATGATATCAACAAACTTAAAAATTGGTTTATTATTGTTAGTATTATAATATATTTATAGATAACTTGTTGTCTTTATCAAACTTGATTTAGCAAGTTTTGATCAATCATATACACAAATACAGTAGAACTNTACAATTATTATGTGATTACAGTAGAACCTCTATAAATTAATACTCGATAAATTAATAATCACTATAAAATAATAAATTATTCCGGTTTNTTGTCTTTATCAAACTTGATTTAGCAAGTTTTGATCAATCATATACACAAATACAGTATAACTTTTATAAATTAATACTCGATAAATTAATAATCACTAAATAATAAATTATTCCAATTTCAAATTGAACCAATTCAAAATTTATTAAAATTCGATAATATAATAAAATAATAAAATTTTCGAAAAGTCTATGTAAAAATATAGTCGAATACTTGCAAAATATTCCTCTCTAGAGTTTATTTCTGAGGTAATATAGAAACTTTTGACCAAAAAAAATGTCCCTAGACTTGTTCTCTCAAGTAATTTCTTATGCATTTGGAAAAGTAGATCAAAAAAGGAAATTTGAAAATAAGAAACACCTCACAGCTCACATCGTTCTGGTAAAAAAACAACAATGTGGCCACGTATTAATAATTTAATATTATCATATATGTAATTGTGTATGACTTGTCTCACTTATTAAATTAATAAATTCCTAAAATCCTCACTTTCAGGTGTAGACTAGTAAATATGACTGACTAAAATACAATTAAAATAAGAAATTGCAGAAAGTGGAGAAAATCTCACTTATTTGCAGTTCACCCCCAAAACTCAACCAAAGTACATATGAATACTCAAATAAACTCAATAGTCATAATTAAAACCTTACCAAAAATAAAAAAGATTTAGCTCCAATTATCAATTAATACGATCTAATACGGACACAAAATTAGATTACATTCATCGATCAAAGAATATTCAACTAAAACTAGTAACCAACCACCATTTTTATTTATTTTATTCTTGCTTTAAATTTTGTAAAATATTAGTCAGAAATGGAATTAATGGATTCTAAAACAAGAAAGAAATCATGGAGAAGATGATTAATAAGATTGTCGTGGAAGAAAATCACAATCAGAGCTTAAACACAGAGACATGGGTTCTACTACAACTACACGACAAAACTTAAAATCTCGACGACACCTTTACTTTGACTACCTCTCTTTCTCTCTCCCTCATCTGCAATAAAACTGAAGCAAACCCATCAGAGNATCAGAGCTTAAACACAGAGACATGGGTTCTACTACAACTACACGACAAAACTTAAAAGCTCGACGACACCTTTACTTTGACTACCTCTCTTTCTCTCTCTCTCTCATCTGCAATAAAACTGAAGCAAACCCATCAGAGACAGAAGCGCAAAAATTCGAAAACCTGTGAGGAGAGAAGGAGAAGAAGATGGGTATTTTGTCGGATGAAGTTGTGATAATCAGGCAGTCGGAGAAAGAAGGTGACCCGAGTGTTATCACCATCAATTGTCCAGACAAAACTGGTCTCGGTTGTGATCTATGTCGTATCCTTCTCTTCTTCGGCCTCAACATTGTTAGAGGAGGTAAATTCGATTGCTTTCTCTGTATTTGTTTGAGTATCTTGGAACCAAACTTATGGGTTTCAGTTTATCCTGGTTTGGGTAGTAACCTAAATGGATTTCCTTTATGAAGATGTATCGACTGATGGGAAATGGTGTTACCTGGTCTTTTGGGTGATTGGGAAACCAAACACGAGATGGAATCTGTTGAAGACGAGACTTGTTGAGGCAAGCCCTTCCTTCTCTTGGGCCTTTGGTATCTCAAGAATTTACCTTTCTGACTCTGACTCACAACTTCCCGAGCTTCCTGATCTTTTTCTATTGAAGCTAGCTTGTTCTGACCGTACAGGGCTTCTGTATGGTTAGTCTCTGTTCTTTTCTTGATAATTTCTCTGAATTTCAAGATACAAAGACTGTTTTCTATTATGTTTGGCAGATGTTACTGAGGTTCTTTACAAGCTTGAGATTAACATTGAGAAAGTGAAGATATCTACTACACCTGATGGAAAAGTCATGGACTTGTTCTTTGTCACAGACACTAGGTATTATATAACATACAAGTTTATAACGCAAATTCCAATAGGGAGTTTGTGTAAAGTGTGCATCTGTTCTTGTTCTTGTCAGAGAGCTTTTAGGGACGGTGAAGAGGCGGGACGAAGTGTATGAGTATCTGAGAGATGCCATTGGAGATTCAATGATGAGTTATGACATTGAACTTGTTGGTCCAGAAATCACATCTCGCTCACAGGCTTCCTCATGGGTTGCAGAAACTTTGTTCTCCTCGGATGTGTCAGGAGAGCACTCGAGTAGGTTACAAACTTCAAGCAGTGTGTCTATTGCAGTAGACAACTCGCTAAGTCCAGCTCACACCCTCATTCAAATCACTTGTCGAGATCACAAAGGCCTTCTCTATGATATTATGAGAACCTTCAAGGATTTCAACATTCAGGTCAAGTCTTTTGATGGTGCTTTTCTCCATATGCTCTATTCACATGGAACTCATTTTCTCGAATTTTGTTATATGATCTCAGATCTCATATGGACGTTTTACAATCAAACGAGGAAGAAACTGTGAGATCGAATTGTTCATCGTGCAATCTGATGGTCGGAAGATCCTTGACTCAAACAAGCTAAATGCATTGGTTTCTCGTTTAAGAGCAGAGCTAGAACAACCTCTGAGAGTGGTAATGATGAATCGTGGTCCTGATACTGAACTCTTAGTCACAAACCCTGTTGAGCTATCAGGAAAAGGAAGGCCACAAGTCTTCCACGACATTGCACTTGCCCTCAAGAAGATCAATACCTGCATCTTCTCGGTATAGATACACACTTACACACCATTCGAGCTCGTACCAAAAAAAACTGAATCTTGTCTTTTCATCTAAATTCAAATNGTTCATCGTGCAATCTGATGGTCGGAAGATCCTTGACTCAAACAAGCTAAATGCATTGATTTCTCGTTTAAGAGCAGAGCTAGAGCAACCTCTGAGAGTGGTAATGATGAATCGAGGTCCTGATACTGAACTCTTAGTCACAAACCCTGTTGAGTTATCAGGAAAAGGACGACCACAAGTCTTCCACGACATTGCACTTGCACTCAAGAAGATCAATACCTGCATCTTCTCGGTATAGATACACACTTACACACCATTCGAGCTCGTACCAAAAAAACTGAATCTTGTCATTTCATCTAAATTCAAATTCTTTAATAGGCTGAGATAGGAAGGCATGTAAGGGGAGACAGAGAATGGGAGGTGTACAAAGTGTTGATCAACGAAGAAGACAGCTTACCAGTTTCAAGAAGCAAGATAGAGGAAGGAGTGTGGAATACTTTGATGGGTTGGGAGTGAAATTTACAGCTAATCTCAAACTCGTATAGCAAGAGTATGACTGTAAAAATTGTCAAATTATGATGTAATGAGGAAATTTATCCGATAAACCGGAATTTCTCAAGGCTACAATGTGTAAAAATTGAGTGGAACTTTGATGACAGAAAAGAAAGAATGTTGTAAATGAGAGTTTGCTTTTGTAGAAAGAAGAAGCTAATGGTTTTTAAGTACTGAGTAAAATGGGCCGTGTCAAAGGCCCAATAGTGAGAGTGGCNTTCTCAAGGCTACAATGTGTAAAAATTGAGTGGAACTTTGATGACAGAAAAGAAAGAAAGTTGAGACTTGAGAGTTTGGTTTTGTAGAAAGAAGAAGCTAATGGTTTTTAAGTACTGAGTAAAATGGGCCGTGTCAAAGGCCCAATAGTGAGAGTGGGTATTTCGTAATTAAATACTTAAAGAAGGGGTAAATTAATGAAGGAGAAACCGATGAGAGGCGGAAAATAAAATGAGGAGTCTTTAAGAAGCACACGAAGACAATCCGAAAACTGACCACAAAAGCTTGTTTCGACTTTGCGAATCAGATAAATATTTCTATCCAGAAGAAAAGGGGGTTTTTAAAGAAGGGCCCTCAATTTCGAAATTTGCTTCAGGGTTTTTTTATTCTTGGGGCGAAAAAAACGAAATTTTTAGGCTAAAATGGCAAAGAAAGGAGGAGCAACACTGGTTGATGATGCACCGTGGCGAGTTTCTACAGCAAAACCAGTGCCTAAGATCAGTCGCTCTCCAGTTCTTTCTATCTCTCAAAGCCCAGAGACCGATTACGCCATTGCTGTCATGAAGGTTTTTGTTTTTGTTTGTTTCCTTGTCAGTTTTCAATCGATTTGGGGAATTCCGTTGGTTTTAATTCTGCCTGTTANCTCAAAGCCCAGAGACCGATTACGCCATTGCTGTCATGAAGGTTTTTGTTTTTGTTTGCTTCCTTGTCAGTTTTCAATCGATTTGGGGAATTCCGTTGGTTTTAATTCTGCGTGCGGGTTGTGTAATTTCTGCAGCATCCGAATCCGGTTGGAGGTGGTTTGGCGATGGAAGCAATACTTGAATCTGCAGGACCTGAATGTGTTGTCCCTGGCCAAGTTACTCCCCTTCGGCTACTTGGTGTTAAGGTGTTTAACTTCTTTAAGAAATTCCTTGAATTTTCCGATGATGTTGAGTGTTAGGATTCAAGGTTGACTAGGTATCAGTAGAAGCAAGGTTTCTCTTTATCATCATCTTATCTACCTCTATTTCCTTATTGGGTTGGATGTTCTAGTTTATTTGGTAGTTTTATGCAAGTTTTTAATTTCGTACCGTTGTTTAGGTTTGATAGCTTTACAAGGGAAACATTATCTTTGCTAAGTCTTGTTTGTTTAATTAGTTTCTCATATCTTCCATAGGTTTTGAGGTTTCATTTTTGGTCTATCTATATAGGTTTGGCCAGTTGAAGTTGATCTTAAATTCTTGGAACCAGTAGGAAAGGAGCTGAAAATGCTTGGGAAGGTAAATTCCAATATCTTATTGCTGATCCACTTGTTGTTGATCTCGTGTCATATGAACTAATACTATTTCAACCTCTATATCTATTTGAGGCAATTATTCGAACTCTGAAAGCTCTTGTTTGCATGGCTAATGTGTGATGTTAAGTTATTGTAAGAGAGGAATAGGTTTTCGTATCCTGTAAATATTGTATACCAAGATCATAGATGATCACTTTCGTTGTGGTAAGTGGGATTCCTAGGAGCTCAACAAATGACATTTAGTGGGTTAGAACATGATTTTTATTGAAAGACGGCTTAATCGTTGTCATAGTTAGTCATAAAACGCATTGGTTACCTATTTGTTTGTTTTGTAAAGTCATGAAGATTATGATTTGATTTGTTTGTATAATCTCTTTATGTAATTTTAACAAACTGATCTCTTTGTTGTTGCTGAGAATGCAGTTCATGGACAATGCTGTCGAGCTGATGAATAAGTCCTTCATCGACCGTTGAGCACGTCAAGGTTCTACGTCTGGAGTTTTGGGATTGCGGGAGGTGTGTATCGTCGCAGGAAACTTGTGAGAGGCGAAGAGATATGATTCGAAGAGAAGTTGAATAAGGTGTGCGTGCGTGTGTTTGTATAGAAGATTTTTTTACTTGAATATTGTTACAGACAAAAAAAAAACTATTATGCTATCATCAATTCATAGGTTTGAAGTAAAGAGTTTCAAGGAGGTTTTGCATTTTTCGAATATTCTTCATAGTTTCCTTTAGATGCTATCACTATCAAATCATAGGTGATTCCAAATTGGGACCAGCATCTTCCAGATTTTATAAAGAGTGATTATAAAGCTTAGAAATTAACTTTTCGCTTGAGAATATCAACTAATTGGTTTGGGTATTTTTGTATTCACACAATTACAGCTAATAAAATTTCATTCTAGTCTATAAATCGTATATCTTTTTATCAGATAATGATCGTATAATTCGTAGTTTCTCTTGTGCTCAACATAATTTTAATGAAATGTTTTTCTTTTCTTTTTTTCTAATGGAAAATGAATAAAAATTTATTGGAATGTTGGTGGGCCTTATCTTATATGACTAATGGGCCAGAACTTTGTACGTAACAATTGATGTATTTTGGAATAAATAAAAGTATATGTTATTCAACTATAAGTGAATTTTGGTAGACGTGGATTTTAATAGATTTTAAAGTATTTTTGTAAAACAAAATCTATTAAAACAAATAAACGATTTTATTTGTGAATTTTAAGAAATTTGAACGATTTATTCTAATAAAAATATGTTTCGTTATAAATTAGTAATAACTATAACAATATTTCTGTTGATATTGTCTTAAACATTAAAAATATTATTTTTAAAAATCATGTTTTTTATCTCAAGATAATTATTTTTTATAATACTAAAATCTAAAATTAGTTAAAATATATGTATTAAGAATATTTTTTAAATATTTGTTTTATACAAAATAATATTAAAATTTAATGCACCATGAAAAATTTAATATTGAATATCTTAGTTAATTATTTAAAGTAATTTATTTATTTTAGAATTTATAACTACATATTACATTAAAATTATAATACATCAGTGTAAATCAATCTAATATATCAAAATCCAAAACTTCACGTAAATTATAAGTTAATAACACATGAATCTACAAAACCAAAATAGCAATTTTTCTTCGAGGTATATAAATTAGATTTGAAGATGAGAAACGAGAGTGTAAATACAAAGCCCACTTACGTTTAATAATCTCTCTAATCTAAATGAGTTGAAAAAAAAAAAAACACGAAGGTGGTTTGGTTATATGTTGAGTTGGCTTTGGTGTGCCAACACAAATATATTCATCCAATATTTTCACTCAAACATGTACGTAGTGACAAATATAAAAACTTAAAATATAAATATCAGACTGAAATCCAAGCTAATCTATGATTAGAATAACAGTAAATCAACTCGAGTCCTAATTTTCTAACCCCATAACGAATATTTCAAACGACCATAAATTTGTTTGTGTTAATAACGAAAGACAAACTTCCAATCATAAGAGAGAGAGAGAGATGACATAGTATTTGATATGCTGCTATTTCTGTGATATTTATTGTTTATTTTGATATACTGAAAATTTCAAAAAGTTGGGTACTTATACAGATCCAACTTTACCAGCTTTGTGGTTATAAAAGATTTCCTTACGAAAGAGAGTTGATTATTTAAGCAATATTATACTTGAGATCGAATTATATATTTGGAGTTTGCGTTTAAGCTCATGTGACCGACCTCTTCTTCTAATTAATAGAATCATATTTCAATATTTGTGGGAGCCATATATGATTTGATGAGGTATGGCATGAGTCATGTTTATCATTCTATTCACTCACCAGAAGTTTTTAAGAAAGTACAGTTCTAAGAAAGGGACTAGAAAAAGCCACACAAAATTATGTAATTTTTTTTATATAGGCACATGGGTATTTATCTTTGCATACTATTTAGATTATTTTTTTTTCTTTATTGATATTATTTACATTATAATACACGTAGATGTAGATTGCAGAATAATCGACCATTATAATTTATAAATATAATTATCTGCATGCTTTGTTTTCCAAAATGATTATATATGCTTATTACAAACATAAATGAGAAAATGAATAATATCTACTCCTCATCAGTACATACAAATATGAATCCATGAGTTTATTTGGTCGAAATTGTTCAAAAGGAAATTTCCTCATTTTAAGATATTGATAGAAAGAAAGAAAGAAAACACTAAACACGTTAAAGTTAGATAAGAATATATTGCTTTATAATACTTTCAAATTCATTATGAGAATATACAAAGAATACTAACTGATTATGTTTGCAAGATTAGCAAATGACATTATGTGATTAGCTCATATTGTTTTTTTCTAACCTGAAATATAGATAATTTTTCTTTTGTATCTTAAAATGTTCAAAACACACGATACTTTATATTCATTTCTTGTTTCTTAATAACAAAAGATTTTTTCTTATTGTAATAATTCACATGTGAATTAATAAATTGTATGATGAAAAGTTGTGGGATATATGAACACTAAGATATAAGGAAGAAAAGAGTTATTGTTTTCTTTTGTTTTAATGAACCAAAAATGAAATCGTTTATATGTCAAATTATTGACTTAATCATTTCAAGGATTTTACGTGATAACAAATGTATGCGCTGATTAAACAGCAAAAAGAGTAGTATTATATTGACAAATTAATATATATATATATATATAGTAGGTGATTTAAAAAAAAAACGTTTTACATCGACGAAAGATATTTTTAGTCATTTCTACTGGTTTTGAGGTTTCATGTTTGGCTCATTTATATCATGTGCAATATACATTTTCATATTCAAGGTTAACTTAGAATCAGTAACGAAAGGTCTTGTGATTGATTTATTTGTATACTATTTTCATATTCAAAGTTGACTTTGTCTTATTGATTTATAAGGTAGTGAAATGGAGGTAACTTCCAAATTTAAGCAGAACAACAAATATCGGCTGAAAAAATTATGACGAGAATGTTCAATGTTTGGATTGATATGAAATCGTATTATGAATATTTGTACAATTCAACTCTATGTTTGAAATTGAAACTAAGAATATGATTAAGAAGAAGATTAAGAAAACGAAAGAGAAGGAGAAATTTAATGAAGAAATAAAAAAGGAATAGAGCAAGAGGAAATAAAAACAAGATTTGAATAGAGTCTCTAATTTTGGAGTGAAATTATTATTTATCTAAAAAAAGGTGAATGTGATAAGTTTCCAGTTTGAAGGGAGTATAAAAACATTATATTTTTTATTTTTGTATTTATATTTTCTCTTGAAATTATGTATATTTTTTACGGGGTGTTTTTATTAACATAAAGAATGTATGAATTGATGTAAATGGTTTGTAAGAAGAAATATTTGTTTCTAATGGTAAAAATAATTTATTGTGGACGGTATATATAAGTAGTAGATAATGATATCTTCTTATTGAAAGAAAATCATTTAGCTACATAAATTAAAATAGAAAATATTATTTTAACATAAAAGAAAATTAATAGAATAGCAATTTTATTTTACTAGAGAAAAAAGTCATAGAATAATGTAGTTTGTGTGATATTGGTCATCTTTTTGTGTCATGATAAAATTTACTAATCGTAATTTTTAATATAAAATTATAAACGTGAGAAATAGATAAACTATAAAACATGGTAAGTATAATAGATCTTTATCAAATTGTTTCATAGCTTGTAAAACATATAATTAATTGATCATTGATTAAGCATATTTCTTTGTTTTGTAGCATTGTTAAGCTGCACGAATATATATTGTACATGATGATGAATAAGTGGAGTGATTAAAAAAGAAAGAAAAAGGTGGAGTAATATCAAAATACACGAGATTTTTCGACGGGATAATGATTTTGAATATGATTTGAATTTTGTTTGAGTATCTCTATTTACTCATCATATTATGTTTGTTTTAGGTTTATTTCTTAGTTTCTTATGAAATTCGAAACTTTTTTAGAAAAATTTAATCTCTATTACGAGGATCGAATGACGTGATAAACTTGAAATCAGTATATTCAAAGTTGTTGAAGAAATTGGAAGTTTGTTATCAAGTATATCCGAAATTTAATTTCCAAATAATATTTTATTCGTATATTTTTAGTAGAATTTTTTTGGTTATTTGAACAAATTTTTTTTGATTGCCAAATAATAAATATATTTAGTAAAATTAAAAGTTTAACAAATTTTTTATGATAATACTAGAATCTAGACCTAGTTACTATGATATAATTATTTTCAAAATTTGACGTAAATTAATCTAATATATAAAAGGAGAAAAAGTCTCTCCTAGCTTGACATGTGGCACC
>OVAO01003755.1:0-10900 GCA_900406285.1 Biscutella auriculata | reverse complement strand
GTTGGGATCTCAACTCCCTACAATTGGACATGTAAGTTGTGCAGCATTCCGACTGGCATCGTCAGAGAGTTGTCGGCTAAGACAAGCTCAAATGGGCAAGGTTGGAAGGTTGAGTATCCGAGTTCGGTTGCCATGTTGTGAGACATGATGTTTACACTTGCCCCCAAATCACATAAGCAATTTTCAAAAGTGCTGAATGCAGAGTGCAGGGAAGAGTGAAACTTCCTGGATCTTCTAACTTTTCCAGAGTTTCTTCGGGGTCTGGGACAGAATCTCTGGACTTTTCGCGCAAGTACTCAAATCTAGCTGACTCTGTGTCAAACTTGTCAAGCATAACGTTGTAATTCTCTTTCAGTTCCTCTGAAATTAACGGTTTTGCTAGGAGTTCCCTTAGACCTGGTAGATTCTTTCTGGTCTCTATAATTCCTCGTTGCAACTCGTCGTAGAATTTTTCCGTTTGAGGGTCGGAGGACGGCTGCTGATGCGAGTAGACGACATGTTTTGTTCGGCTGAGCCTATGTTGTTCAGAGTGGTGAACATGAGAACTGTTTTCTGAAAACGTCCCCCCAACTTGTACGACATTGTCCTCGATGCTAGTAAAAGCGTGTACGACATTGGCGTACTCCTCCTTAGCTGTTACCGTCTGACCAGGTAGAGTAGCCATGGTGTGTTTGGAATTGAAGGCGATCTGAGCGACCTGGTTGTCTAGAGCTTTGACGTGGGAGGCAAGGGAATCAAACTTGGCGTTGATTTCGGTATGGTTTCTATCAATGCGAGAGGAGATATCACGCATGGAAGTAGTGGTCTCTTGAGAACTCTTTTTCTGAGTCTCGATAAGTTGTTTTAGGAGAACGGTGTTTTGATTATCAGCGGAGGGAATGGGTCATACATTCCCTTGGGAAGGTTGTTGTTGCTGCTGTTGTGTGAAAAACCTCGGTGGTTTCAAAGACAGACCCTGCTCCTACCGGTAATACCCCTGCTGCTTGATTTTGATAACCTTGATTCTGTTTTTGCTGCGGAGGATAAACCTGGTCTTGCGGGTTTGCAACGTTGGTACTTCGGTAAGATAGGTTCGGGTTGTAAGGTTTATATCTTTGGTTACCCATAAAGGCGACTTCTTCAATGGTGAAGTCATCGGTGTTTGGTTCTTCAACTTCTCCGACGAAGTGAACGGGAGATTGTTGAGCGGAAAATAGTTGATCCATCTTGGCGCTAAGGGCCTTGATCTCTGAATCGTATTGGTATTTCTTAAGAATGACTATGGTTTGGTTTGCGCGGTCGTGTTCCTCAATGTGTGAGGTGCTGCGTTGAACAAGATCTTCAATAAGTCCAATACCTCTGGCAGGTATTAATTTATTGAAATTCCCTCCACTAGCCGTGTTGAGAACCAACTAGTATTTGTCATTCAGGCCGCAGAAAAATGTGTTGACAAGGGACAGTTCCGAGAAATTATAGTGGGGACACTTGATGGTGTACGATGTAAAACGGTCCCAAGCATCAGCAGAGCTTTCAAGATTCTTCTGTTGAAAACCCGAGATGTCACTACGAAGCATGTTCGTTCGGGAGGGTGGGAAGAAGCGTTTCAAAAATTCCCGTTTGCAGGCATCCTAGGTGGTTATCGAGTCACGAGGGTGCTTAACTTCCCACTGGTGGGCATCACCATCCAAAGAGAACGGAAAAAGCGACGGAAAAAGCTGGAGCTTTAAAGTGTCTTCAGAGCCTCCGTTGATTACTACGATACCACATGTGCGGTCAAAAAGGCTGATGTGCTCCGAGGACCACTGAATTTACTGTCTTTGACCATAGATACCAGTCCTTGAGGGATGGTGAAGTTTTTTCGGTTTATTGGGGGTGGAAGGATGCCAGAACGCTGTTTGTTGGCGATAGGAGTATCGAAAGAGCCGATAGTCGTGGCATGTGGGACTTGACGGACATTAGGTAAGGGATCCATGATCTGTATAGGAGGGGGGTTTCCATGAAGAATGGGTGGAGGTGGGGGTGGTGGTGGTGGTGGAGGTAGAATTTCACTTTGTCACTAAAAATCTTGTAGTAATTGTCGTTTTGGTTGTACTAAAGCAGGTGAGAAATCAGAAAGCAAATTAAAGCAGAATATAACAAAGTTCAATAAAAGAGAAAACAGGCGATTGATCAGGCAAATCGATTTCAGGAAAATGATCCTAGGTCTAGGTGCTTTGATTTTAATCTTATTTCAAGGTTAAGAAATTAAAAATAGACTCATCCACTCTCGCACACAGAGTCTCTCTCAGGGTAACTCTAACACGACATTCTCGTGTCTGCATGCTTTGAGAACCCCGAAACAATTACTTTCCCATAGCCCATCCTAAATGTTATCCTAACATGCATCAATACCGCGCTCTCGCGTCTACATACCAACGCAATCAAGAACAACATTCAGAACTGTAAAAGGCGGAAACTAAAAGCTAACAAATCCTTTAGGCTTAGAAGCTTTCTTTAAATCATGATTGAGTTGGCCTAACTACAATCAAGCCTTAATAGTACCTTATCACATAAAATACTTGTAGTTCTAAACCCTAGAACACCAGATCTGAAGATCCAATGCCTTAATCTAGCCTAATCAATCACCCAAAGGTAACTACTCACAAACCATAACTGAGCAAAGCAAATAATAAACAAAGATCTGATTCATCAAAGCAGAAACAAGGCAATAATATAATTAAGGCAAGGTTCCTTACAGAAATAACCAGATTTAAAACTATAGAGAAACTAGACTAAAATGTTCTAAATAAATTTCGAGCCTAAAGTCTAATCATGTCACATCACAAATGATGGCTTAAGGTGAGTATTTATAGATGAGAAAACTAGGTCTTGAGGGGTAAAAACGTCAATTTTTGGCTTGAGAAATGACCGACATCGGCCATGACGAGGCCGATGTGGGGGCCGATACTGGCTTCTGGAGCATCTCGTGGCCGATGTCATGGTCGATATTGGTTTCTGGAGCATCTCGTGGTCGATGTCATTGCCGATATTGGCTTCTGGAGCATGACATGACCGATATTCCCCTTCCTGATGGCCGATATTGAGTCTTGGAGCACTCCTTGGCCGATATCATGGTCGATATTGGAGTGTTGGTGAGGAGGTGGCCGATATTGACAAGTCTATGGCCGATATTGACTCTGGTTGACCTCTGGAGTTGACTCGTTCTTGCTCGTTTCGTTCTTTTTGATCACGAATGTTGCACGGTCCTTCTAAACACCTGGAAATGCAATATGTACACAAATGCAATCCTAAAAGACTCTAAATCAACCGAAAATGTACAAAACCGAAGAAAAGACGGGACTAAAATAACGATAAAACACCGACTTATCAAATTCTAAAACTCTCAGTTGTATCTGATTTCTCTCTTAGAAAACGCACCCACAAGTACCGGGAGAAATCATCCACCAACACAAAACATATCTTTTACCTCCTAAGCTCTCAGTTTACATAGGTCCCATCAAGTCCATATGAACTAGTTCTAATGGTGACACTGACTAGACCTCACTTATCTTTTGTGTTGTTTGTGTTGTACTCGTACTTGCTTGCCTTGCTTGCACGCTCCATGATAATAGATATTTTGCCTTCTCCTTATGAGTTAAAGAGAAGACTAATATCTATTAAGTCTAATGTAGTATAGTTGGTATTAGTCACTATTATGTATCGAGAATATATCGAACCATAATTCGGGGGTTGATTACTCACTGATTCTATGGAGAGAATAAGCTAAGTCTATGTGGAGTATAGAGGAATTTTTGCCACTAAACAACTCTAATAAGAAACTTAAGCAATTGCAAATTAAGAGAGAAAGTCAACTCAAGATCATAAAAGTCAACGAAAACGATTTTAACAAAATATAAAAGGAAACTAAGCGAATAAGTTAAGGTAATCGACTCGGTGATCAAGTTCAAGTTCATGCTACTCAATACTAACATCTAAATGCTTATCCTTAGTCTAAGAACTATCTGATCTAGGTAAATCCAATCCCTTGGTAGAAACCCCTTTAATCAATCATGCAAGTGTACAATCCATTGACTAATTACATGATTAACAAGCATTAAGCTCTAATCTATGCAACTACTAAATGATCCTAACACAATCCCTTGGTTAGGTCTCATTGAGCACTTAATTGGTTCATTCGGGCATTTCATCGAACACCTTCCGGGCGAGAAATGCCTATGTTCTAGAATTGATTAATTACTTCAATACTAGCATTAAACACACCAACCAAGTGAAGATAAAGGTAATCTAAACCTTAAGCAACATGAACAAACACTTAATCACCCTAATCTACCTAACTCATTCACTTAGCAAGTAAACTACTCACTAATCATGACTTTAACACAAATTAACAAATCAACAAACATAAAAATAATGATAAAGAGATGAATCAAGAAGAAGCAATGATATTAAACCCAAGATTCTTACAAAAATCACATTTAGCTAGAGAGAAAACTAAGAAAAAGATTATATAATAACTTGTTTAGAAAATAGGGTTTGCTTTCTATTTATAGAAAGTCTCTCCGCGACAAAAGTCTCGGTCCGATTCGACCAGGATTTGTGTGTCTGGAATTCAATTACCGTCAGATCAACGTGTTTTGCACCGGTGAGGGCACCGGGATGGATGACCAGTATGGGTGCTCCAATCATGCTCACAACTTCTTTTGCTTCTTATTTGATCCATTTTCTGAGTTGATCACTTCTTGCACCTGAAATACCAAAAACTATGCAAATGAACAAAAAAGACTCTAAATGCAACCTAAAATGAATGAAAAACGAATGGAAATGAATACTAAAATCGACCAAAAACACAACATATCAACTTCCTAAACTTATCATTTGCTTGCCCTTGAGAAAAACAAATTCTAAGTAAGGAGAAGAGGTTTGAAAAATGAAAACCAAGCAATCCAAAATACAACGATGAGAGCGTTTCTAGCAAGCACAACTACTTGTCTCATCATCTAAGCCAATTTGCTATCCACTATCATTACTAAGCCAAGGCAATCCACTTTACAATCTTAAGTTGCTTTCCTACATTAATTCATGATTGAGCGTGAAACATGATCAAAACTTCAACCCAAGGCCTCATTTGGTTTGGTAAAAAGGGGACTCCAAGCTAAAGAGAAAGGTTCCACACGGCATGTGGTTATTTGTAATGCAGTTTCTCTCGCGGAGTGAAGAGATTATAGTAAAAGCAAGAAATACCAAGAGCAATGGGGCATATCCTATTAAGCATATATCAACTCCCAAACCTCAATCTTAGTCTACCCACTTAACTTCTTCTACCCTTACACCAATTCCAATCTTTTTGAGAGATTCTTTTCCATTTCGTTTCAAACTTGACTCTTCTTGCTTCCTTTGCATATTTCTTCTCCAAGGCAATGTTTGCTTTTAAGTTTCTTTCTTTCTTGTAATGCCTTCTTCTTGGAGCATATTGTTCTTTCCTCTTATGCTTTGAGTCATAGTCATTCACCATTTTAGTTGTCTCTTAAAGTTTCTTTTCTTTTCCTCTTGGTGTTTTTCTTCTTCTTTCCTTTTGCCAAACCTTTTCTTTTCATTTCTTTTTCCAAACAACCCATCTCAACATTAGGCCAAATCGAGTTAAGCTACCATTGAACCGAATGATATAAAGTCCTATATATACCAAGCATTTTTCAGTTTAATTCCAAGCCTATTCTACCTAGCTACCCATGATGGATGCTTCTAATGTCGCTCTGAATCTTGCAAGATTTTACAAAATCATCAAACACTAAAGATAAGTAATGAAACTCACAAGTGTTTGGCCAATGTAGTAGTGGGTGAGAGGGAATCGTCCTTAAAATGAGAACGACCAAGCCAGGCTATAAGTGTTTCAGTTGCAATGCCCAAACTCGTTTAAGAAAATGTTAGAAGCCATAAAACCAAGTGAGGTAGTATATGATCATGTTAATTATAAGTTCAAATTAAACTCTAATATTCATGAAAGCAACACTAGTCTAGCAAGTTTCAATGCCAAGGAAAAAGCTTTTTAAGCATTATGAGGCTATAGACTTCGAGACGCTTTGAGGGTACTAGGCTAAAATCGATGACAGAGGATTACAAACGCTTTGGTTTTCTTTTGAAAAACGAAATGCAATGCAATCTACATGTGACTCGATCCTATCTACATATCCAATGCAAACTATATGAGAAAACCGGATAGATGCAAATTGGAACAAATCTTTTTGGGTTTTACTTAAATTTTTTCGATTTTTTATTTTTATTATTATTATTGTTTTATAAAAACATAAGCATGAACAATGCACAATGAAAATCAAAGCAGAAAATGACAATAGGCCGAATTGACTAATCACTCATGATTAACAAGAATTAAGCTCTAATCTATGCAACTACTAAATGATCCTAGCATAATCCCTTGGTTAGGTCTCATTTAACACTTAATTGGTTCCTTCGGGCATTTCATCGAACACCTTCCGCGCGAGAAATGCCGAAGTTCTAGAATTGGTTAATTACTTTAATACTAGCATTAAACACACCAACCAAGTGTACATAAAGATAATTTAAGCCCTAAGCAACATGAGCAAACACTTAATCACCCTAATCTACCTAACCCATTCACTTAGCAAGTAAACTACTCACTAATCATGACTTTAACACAATTTAACATATCAACAAACATAAACATAATGATAAAAAGATGATTCATGAAGAAGCAATGATATTAAACCCAAGATTCTTACAAAAATGACAAGTAGCTAGAGAGAAAACTAAGAAAAAGATTAGATAAAAACTTGTTTAGAAAATAGGATTTGCTTTCTATTTATAGAAAGTCTCTCCGCGACAAAAGTCCCGGTCAGATTCGACCAGGATGGGTGGCCGGGATGGACGCTCAGGATTTGTGTGTCTGGAATTCAATTGCCGTCAGATCAACGTGTTTTGCACCGGTGAGGGCACCGAGATGGATGACATGGGTGCTCCAATCATGCTCACAACTTCTTTTGCTTCTTATTTGATCCATTTTCTGAGTTGATCCATTCTTGCACCAAAAATACTAAAAACTATGTAAATGGACACAAAAGACTCTAAATGCAACCTAAAATGAATGAAAAACGATTGGAAACGAATACTAAAATTGATCAAAAACACTACATATCACTCCACACGTTAGTTACTCAATATTACTCAACTTTGGCCCTCCTCAAACGATATTCTGTCTTACCAGATGTACCATATTTCTGATATTTATATGTTCCATTTTCTGGTGCCATAGATTCATATCACTCTTGGCACTGAAACATTTTATTTCTTCACTCCATTTGTAGCAGTTATTTGCTCCACGTTTTCCTTCCAAAATGATGTTTCCATTATGGTCTATGGCCTGACATGCAGATTGATCAAATTGTACTTTTATTCCTTCATTACACAACTGACTTATACTTATTAGATTTGTTTTCAATCCTGCAACCCAGAACACATTCTCCAGCTTGGACATGCTTTTTCCCGTGGTACTACCTCTTCCTTTGATTTGACATTTTCCTCCATCTCCAAATTCAACTGTTCCTCCATTCAGTTTCTTGAAGTTTTTCAAGTTTTCTGCATTCCCTGTCATATGTACCATTCCTGCTTCAATCTCTCGCTGTTAGTTGTGGCCATAAGACAGATTACCTTTATGTCATACATATCTTTCTTCCAGACCCAAGCTCTATTATAGTAAGCATTATCATGGTACACTCTCTGCTGCTCCAGTAACACCTTAATCTTGTTGTTAAATTCATAGCACCAGTCACGTATGTGTCCAGTTTTTCCACAATGAAAACATTCAACTTTGTATGTTCCTTTTTCAGTCTTTTCTGAAAAAACACAATGGATAACCCCAAAAACCTTTTGGTTTTATTAGATAATTTCTCAAACAAGTTTAATCAAACAATTAAACAACTCAAAGGAAAATCTATCTATTTTCCTAAACTCAATTTTGTATGTTGTCTTTAACGAACTCGACAACGATACTGACGATGATTCTAGCCTTAACACTATCCAAAACCGTTAACACAACTTAAACTCCAAATCTATGCTCGATCTCTCTAGAGGGCTTGTGCTCTACTTTTAATCGATGCCTTTCTCTGTCTTCGTACTCCTCTTTATATAGGCTCACGAGTTTTCCTTATTCTCTTTAGAATATGATTTCTTCCTTAGTTTATCTTTCACATATCTTTCTGTTAGGATTCACTGTAATCTTTGATGTGGATAAGGTCGTATCTTTAGACATGATACGGTACAATCTTCGCATATCTTTCTGTTAGGACTCACTGTAATCTTTGATGTGGATAAGGTCGTATCTTTAGACATGATACAATACAGTTTTATGACCAACCGTATAATGCTTCTTCAATCTCCCCCTTTTTAGCTTTGCTGATGTCTTGAATACTTCCCGTACTATGTTCTGAACTCTGCGTTGTACCTTCTGTTGAAATGTCGAGCTTTTCTGTTGGTGTATCTTAGAATAAGCATCTTGAGTCTTGATCAGGGAAAATAAGTGCATAAATTATAAACCGAATACTCCCCCATAAACCAAGAGTAAAAAAACACCCGAATAAAACAAGGTTCAAAAAGGAAGATAGTAGACTAACTCCCCCATAAACTAGCTCCCCCATAATAAGACCACACTCCCCCTATTCAACAACAGCAAAGATAAAAACTATTCAATCCGATGGAAGATGAAAGACTTAGCACAACTTTTTACCTAAGTAGAGAAACGATGCATTATAGATACATGCACTTTCTCTTGCCTCCTTGAGTTTCGCACAATCATTACGAGCCCACTAAAAAATGAAACGGTTCATTTAATTTTTTTTATTTTAAATATGAACATAGTTCACCCGGTGGTTCAACCAGCACTAAGGCCGTTTGAATACGACCATAGTCTTCTCTTTAACTTTGGTACCCCTTGAACTATGTTCTGTTTTACCAGATGTACCATATTCTGGGGATTTATATGTCCCATGTTCTCGTTTGTAGCCATGAGACATATTCCATCTCTGTTATACAGATCATTCTTTAATACCCAAGCTCTATTATAGTACGCATTATCACGATACACTTTCTGCTGCTCCAATAAAATCTTAATCTTATTATGGAAATCGTAACACAAGTCGCGTATATGTCCAGTTTTTCCACAGTAAAAGCACTTGACTTTGTATGTTCCTTTTGTCTTTCTTCTCCAATTTACTCTTTCTCGAACATACTTGGTTTGTTTTTGAACCTTTAGCATTTCACCAATGTGTATACTCTTCTGTCTTGAAACAATATTTGTCTTAGGTTGATTATTTCCCACCACCTTTGATATGTATGTGATATCCCCTGTATCTCGAACTGCTTTGTTCAGAGTCTTTTTGTCCTTCGGAGTATCCTCCACACTGTCTAGTTTGTTCCTATGTTTTCTGTTATCAGATCAGCCTCCAAATCATGAATTACTTTCAATAGTTCCTTATGGTCTTCTTGCTCCTTGGTTAGACGTTGACTTAGATTGACAACCTTCTTGCGAAGGTCACCGTTTTCCTTGGTTACCTTGATCAACTCCTCATAGATTGATTTTCACTCATCCAACAGATATGTGTTCTCTTCTGTATCAGACTCTGTGACATCATCCTTTGTCTGCTCATCAGTTATTCCTATGAACGCCACAAAATTGCTCAGATCTTCTTCATCATCTTCTGTTTCATCCTCTGAGCTTCCTTCGTTTATACCAATCATGGACTTTTCGTTCTTGATTTTGGTTTTGAGATGCACACATTCTGATAATGCTTGTAGCCTTTGCACTCGAAACACTGAGTTTCTCGAGTCTTAATGGTCATACAGTCTCCTTTCATATGCATATATCCTTTACACACGAAACACTGAATGTCACCTTTCTTGTTCTTTTCCCGTTCCGAGAATGTTCGTGTGATTCCAGTTGGTTTTTGACCTTTTTTCTAATCTCTTGAGCACACGATCAAATCTTTTAACAATTACTGCAACAACATCGTCCTCTTCGTCTGCACAGTCACTTGAACCCTTACTCTTTTCTTTTGTACATAGTGCAATACCTTCACCTTCTTAGGTGGTCCTACTTCCATCTCATGTGCTTGTAACATTCCAACAACTTCTTCGAACTTCATCGTATCAGTGTCTGAAGATACAAACAAAGCTGCCTTGTACGCTACAAACTTGGTTGGTAAGCACCTTAGTAATTTTTTCATGAGTTTATTCTCTTTGTACTTCTTCCCTAACACTTGCGCTTCACTCGCGATGGAACTTATTTGTGCACTGAACTCTGCTACTGAATCATGTTCTATCATTCTAAGTGTTTCAAACTTTGATGCTAATAGGTCAATCCGTGACCGCTTCACACTAGAAGTTCATTCGAATGTAGTTTGTAAGATATTCCATGCTTCTTTTGCTGTTTCACACCCTTGAATGAGTTGAAACTGATTTCTCTCAACAACATTGAAAATTGCACCCAAGGCCTTTGAGTTAAACTTCGACAACCGTTTTCTTTATCCATCTAGTCTTCTTATGCTTTGGGTGTACTAACCCCTGCAACTTCGGTTGTTGGCTCCTTCCAACCCTTCTCTACTGTTGTCCAACCATCTTTATCGATACTTTTGATCCTGGTTCGCATACATATTTTCCAAAACCCGTAATTGCTAGGATCTAGCACTATCATGTTTGAGGTTTCCATGTCCTTGTCCGATCGCACCTGTTTGTGTTACAGATGCCAGCTCTGATACCAATTGAAAAAACAAAATGGATAACCCCATAAACCTTTTGGTTTTATTAGATAATTTCCCAAACAAATTTAATCAAATAATGAAAGAGAAAATGACTAGAATAGTATGGAAAAGTCGGAATATTACTAGAGTAACATACA
>OVAO01003754.1:0-10572 GCA_900406285.1 Biscutella auriculata | reverse complement strand
GTTGGAGAAAGATGGAACTCCTCTACCTCCATCTCCTTCTTCACCTTAGCTTTTTTTTTATTATTTTCTAATGTTTTAATTAATCCTCTTATATCCACAAAATTCATATAATTTGTCAAAACACCAAATTCAAGTGTTTTACCTAATCTCTAAAAAAAAATTGTAACTATTATCAACCCAATCAAAATAATTTTTCAAAATTGTATCATGAACTATCCATGAAATAATCATAATTTAACAAAATACAAAATTCTAGTTTTTGTAGACTATAATTTACCAAATTCTAGCATTTTACGGATTTTTTCAACTTCTGTGGATTATTATCCATCAAACTAGCATAGTTTTCCCAAATAAAAAAATATAGAATTTTATAAAATCTCTCAATTTTTGTGAGCTATTATCCACAAAATCATCATAATTTAACAAAATACAAAATTCTAGTTTTTGTAGACTATAATCTACCAAATTCTAGCATTTTATAGATTTTTCAATTTCGGTGGACTATTATCCATCAAACTAGCGTAGTTTCCCTAAATACATAAATTATAGAGTTTTATAAAATTTCTCTTGTGAACTATTATCCACAAAATCATCATAATTTAACAAAATACCAAATTCTAGCTTTTGTAGACTATAATCTATCAAATTCTAGCATTTTACATATTTTTTCAATCTCGGTGGACTATTATCCATTAAACTAGCTTAATTTCCTAATTACACAAAAAATATAAAGTTTTATAAAATCTCTCAGTTTTGTGAACTATTATCCACAAAATCATCGTTATTTAACAAAATACAAAATTCTAGCTTTTGTAGACTATAATCTACCAAATTCTAGCATTTTACATATTTTTAAAATTCTCTCAGTTTTTGTGAACTATTATCCCCAAAATCATCATGATTTAGCCAAATACGAAATTCTAGTTCTTGTAGACTATAATCTACCAATTCTAGCATTTTATAGATTTTTCAATTTGGGTGGACTATTATCCATCAAACTAGCATAATTTTACAAAATTCAAAAAATTATAGTTTTATAAAATCTCTCAGCTCATATTATCCACAAAATCATCATAATTTCACAAAATAAAAAATCCTAGTTTTTGTAGACTATAATCTACCAAATTCTAGTATTTTATAGATTTTTTCAATTTTGGTGGACATCCATCAAACTAGCATAATTTTTCAATTCAAAAATTATAGAATTTTATAAAATCTCTTAGTTTTTGTGAATTACTATCCACAAATCAACATATTTTAACAAAATACAAAATTCTAGTTTTTGTAGACCATAAGTCTACCAAATTCTAGCATTTTATAGATTTTTCAATTTCGATGGACTATTATCCATCAAACTAGCATAATTTTTCAAAATTCAAAAATTATAGAGTTTTATAAAATCTCTCAGTTTTTGTGAACTATTATCAACAAAATCATCATAATTTAACAAAATATGAAATTCTAGTTTTTGTAGACTATATAATCTACCAATTCTAGCATTTTACAGATTTTTTTTCAATTTCGATGGACTATTTTCAATAAACTAGCATAATTTCCATTTTTACAAAAATTATAGAGTTATATAAATCTTTCAGTTTTTATGGATTATTATTCATAATATCATCATAATTTTCTAAAATACAAAATTATACCGTTTACAAAATCTCTTAATTTTTTTAGACTATTGTCTATCAAATTAGCATAATTTTCCAAACTACAAAATTCTATTGTTTTACCACATCTTNCAAACTACAAAATTCTATTGTTTTACCACATCTTTTAAATTTTGTGGATTATTATCCACTAAATCAACATAGTATCCCAAAATAATTTATTCAAATTTCAATAATACAAAATGATTAAACAATTATTGAAGTAATACAAATCTAGTAACTAAATTTAATATATTTATATATGTGTATAACTTGATCCCCCACACAGTTGTATATTGAAGTAAGACAAATGAATATAGTAATACAGTTTTTATTGATCTGAGAGATCAAAAGTTGGGATTTGTGAGGTGAAACCATGGGAGAGAGAATAGAAGAACCTTGGCAATATGTTTCTGTAAGGATCAGTTTCTCTTTTTATCTTCAAATAAGACAAANTTTAAATTTTGTGGATTATTATCCACTAAATCAACATAGTATCCCAAAATAATTTATTTAAATTTCAATAATACAAAATGATTAAACAATTATTGAAGTAATACAAATCTAGTAATTAAATTTAATATATTTATATATGTGTATAACTTGATCCCCACACAATTGTATATTGAAGTAAGACAAATGAACATAGTAATAATACAGTTTTTAATGATCTGAGAGATCAAAAGTTGGGATTTGTGAGGTGAAACCATGGGAGAGAGAATAGAAGAACCTTGGCAATATGTTTCTGTAAGGATCAGTTTCTCTTTTTATCTTCAAATAAGACAAACATCTTTCTACCTCAGACTTGACCTGCAAGTAAACCTCACTAGCTTTCTCTTTATCTTTTAGCTCTTTCTCTTTCCCTCTTGTCTCTATTGGTTTCCCAAAACATACGTAAAATCTTCCTGGAATCTTTGGTATTATTCCTGGCATATGCAGATCTTGGTTTCCTACTTCTCCTTCTTGTCCTTTCCTCAAGTTTATCGAGTCTTCTGTTATCTCTTTTATAAGATCCCTCATGAATGGGATCTTCATTTGATCATTGTAATCCAAAACCACCTGAGATAAATCATTCCCAGTTTCAATTGAGATTTTGCATTCTTGTAATAGTTTAATGAGATCAAACAATTTACTCGGGAAGAGATTTCTGCTTACTTCACAAAGATCATCTTCTCCAACAACACCGAATGGGATGATTTTTGCTCCGTATTTAGATGCGATTCTTACAAACTCTGCATGTTCTGGCCAGAACAGCTGGTATTCTTCACCCTGCAAAAAGACATGTCAAGGAAGCCAAACATGGAGGATATATATGTAGCCATTCATCAGTCATTATCACCTTCCTGTGCAAAGCTTCACGGACACCTCCAGGATACAAAACCACGTGAGCTTTTGAGCGAAGAAGTTTGCAGAAATTGACATTTGAGACTGGAACTGAGCCTATTATCCTAGCCNACAGCTGGTATTCTTCACCCTGCAAAAAGACATGTCAAGGAAGCCAAACATGGAGGATGTATATATGTAGCCATTCATCAATCATTATCACCTTCCTGTGCAAAGCTTCACGGACACCTCCAGGATACAAAACCACATGAGCTTTTGAACGAAGAAGTTTGCAGAAATTGACATTTGAGACTGGAACTGAGCCTATTATCCTAGCCGAGTCGAACATCTGCAAATCAGGGAGTTTTGACCCAATTCTTTTGGTGAACATGACTGGATGAGCCAGTCCTCGCAACAGAATGTTCCTCTCTTTCAAGAAATGAATTGCAGCTGGACGCAATTCGATACCGAGCAACATGTGATTGCCGACATACAGGATCGGTCCCTCTGAAGGTATTCCCGCAAGTGACCTCACTACTGTACCGTTCTCTAGAGTTGAGAGGAAGACTGGAGAGATGATAGCAGTCAGCAAGCTGAACCAAGAAAGCAGTTGCCAGTTAGACACACGTGGCAACATCAATGAGACAAGGGTATTGATGTGACAAGACAAGTGAGTCGTTTTTAACCTTTGTGTTTCTTCGTACTCTTTCAGCTCATACGGGGTAGGCATAATGTAGTCAGAACTGCAATCAAACGACTTTCCACGGCGATAGAAGTAAGCAAACTTGATGGTACTCACTAGATCTACCCCATCCTCCTGACATTACAAATGCAGAAGATATTGTGAACCTAGCGAGCGACTTGCTGACACAAGGAAAAATTCTTGAATCAGGAGAAAGAGCACCTTACCAATAAGAGGAACTGTCCATTATTATCAAAGTTACGGACTTCACAATTTGGCAATGTCCAACGGAGTCTCTCAATGTCTTCATTGTTCAGTAACCATTGGTCACGTCCACTGCAATAGCCATAGCCGTATTAAAACTGCAACTCAGTTTCCAGCTAAGACAAAANTCATTGTTCAGTAACCATTGGTCACGTCCACTGCAATAGCCATAGCCGTATTAAAACTACAACTCAGTTTCCAGCTAAGACAAAAAAAAGAGATCCTGAACTTCTACTTGTAATGATAATGAAACAGAAAAGTTGTAAACCTGAGGAGTATCAGTGTTTGGGCTTTGGCTGTGTGCATATGGGAATTAGCAAATACAGCTACTGACTTAAGCAGTTGAAGCTTCCACAGAATTGAATCCTTGGGAAACATCTTTATCAGAGTCTGTAAAATCATTTGGTTTCGTGAGTTCATCTCATGCCATATAGCAAATGCCTAGAGATAGTTAAACTCAAAAAGACTAGAAAAAGGTAAATAACAAAATGAAGAACAAACACGAACACATTACTAGTTAAACAACCTGATCTGCAAGAAAAACCATGCATATATCATAGTTCCTGAAAAAATGAAGTCTTACAGGCAAATAAACTGAAGCTGCAAAGAAGTCTCCTAAGATCCCTTCACCCATCTGCGTGGCATCAGTTTCATTCAGCATAGACTCGAACATTGCCCCAAACGGATAACCTGTGTAATAAAACATAGTTAGTCCTGACTTTGAACCAAAACCCTTCTTTGAGACAGAACCTTTTAGACCTGGTCTTTGCATCTAATTTGTTTTTATTTACAACCATAAACGTGGAAGAAAATTGGAAAATCCACCTTGATCAAACCCAAAATTCTCTTCTCTAAAGCTCGGAACTCCATCAGGCAAAGTTTCCAGTAGAGCCAATAAAGGTTGCAACATGAAATCGTTGACACGTGTGACTGCACAAGATAGACGCTTTTATTAGCACAAGAGAATGATGTTTCACCAACAAAGTTTTAAAGCATAGAGTATCTCAATGATCAAGAGAAAGACAATATATGTAAAAAGGGACAATAAAGAATGTCAATGATCCAGAGAAGGCGAGTAATCTCCTTTCACCTGGATTAGCTAGAATCAAGATAAGATCGATGTCAGGGTTACTGGATGCAACATCTAGAGCAAGACAAGCTCCAACAGATTCACCAACTAAATAAATGGGTCTCTTCGGAAAACGATGGTGCTCTGATCTAACCGTCCTCTCAATGAGCTTCACAATGTCTGTACAAGAAAATACATAATTCGTTTGGTTACAAAAACCCTGAGTTATGAGACAAGAGAGAATGGAGGCAAGAGAAGCACCTTGAACAGGTGTACGATCACTGACGGGAAAGTGAAGACACCATACGTCAAAAATCCTAAGGGCAAACAAAAAACAAGTTAATGAGATCAGAAACGAAGAATCTTCAAACAATGGTGAGAGCAAATACTTACTCTCCAAGCCTCCTATGCTGGCGAATGAGCCCTAATCCAGTACCATCGATCCCTGCAGTTGTCGGAAAACTACTTCTCAGTATATAACAACACATCGATCCATCAAAAGGAACTATCAGTTTCAAAGGACGAACCAGGTATGTAGAGGAGAAGAGGAGATCCAGGAGCCCTTGCGCCACATTCCAACGGAGAGAACCACCGAGGCGGACCTCCATCTTCTGTTCTTAAAAGATCTACAGCTTCCACAATAAAATCCCTCAAACTCTTCCGCTCCTCTGGCTTTGCCGTCTCCGCGTACGAATACGGATTCACCGTCGCCGTCACTTTCCCTCGATTCCGGATACGGACTCCGAATTTCGGGTTAGTAAGCGGATCATAATTGAAAGAGTTCAGTCGTTGGGTTGAGTTACAGTAGACAAAATCGAGATTGTAATAAGCTCTTCTCGAACCAGAGAAGAAAGTGGGACACATTCCATCGGTGATACGAATCGCCATGGATAAGAGATCGATAGAAGAAGTTTCCAATTCTGTTTGTTTGTTTCATTCTTCAGCTTCTTCATCTTCCAAAAGGAGTTCGAACACGACAAGCTCGTGTAACACGAGAAAACAGCCATAAGAACTCCAACATTTCTGGACTCTCTCTCTGTTTATTGAACAATTTCGGTTTGTGAGATCCAAATTCCTTCCGGTTTTGAATTTGAATTTCGGTTGGTTACAGACTTGAGATGTTTCGGTTTGATTAAATCCAAATTTGGTGCTGGTTTACTTTTTCTCCCGCGGTAGTGTTGGCTCGAAATGAATTGGAACACGCAATTTTTTAAAAGTAGAATTGTGAGCCACGCAAAATATTTATTTATATATATTTTTAACATTTGATTTTAATTAATATTAAATTAAAATTAATTTACTTATATGGTTTAACTATTAAAATAAATTAAATAAACAAAACAAAAAATTATATATTGGATATCGACTAAATCAAAATTTCGACTTGTAATTCAACACTTTTAGTATATTAACTTATTTATAAAAATGTTTCATATTCTTTTATTTATTTTTTAGTCAATGTAAAATCTTTATAAATTGAATATTCATATCCGCTTAAAAAAATTTGAAACATATAAATTCAAAAAAAACTTAATAATTTTACTGTGCAGATTATATAGTAATTCATTTTTTATATAAGAATAATATAGGATAATATATTGTAAAATTTTTATATGATTATAGAAGATTAATTCTTTAAATGACTAAATAACAATAGATATTCTTCTTTTTTTAGTCAACAATATACATTATGGAGATTCAATTAGTCAGTAACTTAGTGACTGCACTAACATGAGCCGATAGGTTATATGTTTTGATTTATTATTAGATATTTGTAAATATGAAAATTTCTAATTGTAAATTAAATTATGAATTTTATGATAATGGTACGATGTAATTTCGTAAAAAAAATATAAAGTGAGTCAAGAAATATTTCTGGTTTTAATATAAAGGGGTTTTGTATGAAGTTCTACAAATCTAAAGATGGGCCTAATTGTAGCCAATTTCATAGGCCCAGTAAAAGAACTCACGAGATCATTTGTACACGCGAGGTTTTGTTTCTCTGAAACAAAAACGCAGCGTTTCAATATTGGAAATTATCTCTGAACCGAACCGGTTATAGAAAACCGAACCAGCGAGTTGTATTAAGAAAAAAATGGAGTGAAGGTGGGTTCACGTGGGCACATTGAGTTGTCGCTCATGTGAGCACTACTTTGATATGCTTGTAATCATTTCAACTAGTTTTATTTTCTTCTATCTATTTAATTATTTCACTACAACATTAGATTTGTTGAAACATTATGTCTATATGTAATAGTATGATAAATTAGTATTTGACAAAACTAAATAAATACACTAAGACTATTTGTTTTTTTTGTTTTGTCAATTTATGCCAAGTTGTGTACACTCATACTCAGAGAACAATGTGTTAGATTCTAATTTGAGTTGTGTGAAAACGTAAAAAGCTTTGGAAAAGGAAAACAATTTCCAATGAAATCATCTTTTACGTCACCGACAATTTTTTTTATTGGCTCAAAGTCATAGATTTTAATAGAGCATTAATTTATAAATATATTTCCCCAAAAGTTCTAAAAAATCCTTTATAAATTCGGGACTTGTCTCAGGTATTACGTATATATGACAAATTTATGACGTAAATGTAAGATATTATTTATTCTAAATTTACAAAAATTAAAATGAACAAAAAATATACATTGATTTTATAATCACACGAGGTTTTATGATTTGTACCAAAGGAAAATGTCACTTATTTTTTCATTTTCACTTGCAGAAAGTGAGAAAGGACTGAAAAAAGATAATTAATCTGACTTATCTTATTTCTCAAGCCATCGACTAAAAATAAAATTGGCTTCATATATTTATTACATGCATGTATGCTTCGAGCATTTTTGATGACTCGACTCGAATAAAACATTAATATTATTTTCCGTTTTGTTTAGTTTGTTTTAATAAACCTAACAGGTATAATGTCATAGTCTCTATAATAAATGAAGACAAAGAAAAGAGAGATTAATTTTATTTTATTTTTAATTTTTTTGTCAACAAAGGAGAAACTATTTCTATATTAATAAAATATAAGGCAATTAGACACTTCAATAAATAACACATGTCACTGTAATTTTTATATTTTTCAGAAAAAACTATTAAAAATATTCTTGTAAAATTCTCATAACAAATTTTTTCCTCTAAAAACTCTCGTCCACTATCTCTAACTTTTCCACAATAATCAAATATATTTTTATATTATTTAGTTATTTTTAAAATTATTAATAATATTATTTTATAAAAATGAGTTATCGTGTATTGGCACGAACCAAAATATATATATAATCTTGCAAGGATAGTTTGATGCCAAGGACCCTCTAGCCAGCCACTCTATTGGCTTCTTATGGCAAAGAGATTTAAAATCGATCGAGAAGAGGAAAAATAAAAATAGATTGGTATCAATATTATGTTAAAAGAATTTTAAAATATGATACTCAATCATATAATTAAAATATAGAATTGTAGTTGGTATTTGAAGAATATTTTAAATTAGATGCGCTTGATTAATCATCAATGCGATTATCAGGTTAACATAGTTGCTATACCAAACATAATTTAGCTAACTTTCAAAGTATTAATTCATATGATAACATAAATGAATTTTTGTAATTTTTTTTATAAATATATTGCTTCAAATACTATTATAAACGAATATTTATTTGCATGTGTGGTTACTTATTATTAATAACTCGTTTTAGTTATATAATTTTTTATTAATATCGAATATTGTTAGTATTTTCATTTTTAGCAACATTTAAAATTCAAAATGTGATAATAATTTTTAATAATATACTATATCGGACTAATGTTTACTAATTTAAACAACAAATCGAACATTTATGGCAAAAAGAGATAGACAGATGTTAGATCTCGTGTCAAGTGAAGGAACTAAATGTAGTTCGCTGTCAGATTATATCAGAGTTATAAATTCTCTTACGTATCAATTTTCGATACTTCATTTATGATCTTGTTTTGTGGATTATGGTATTTTATTAATAGTTGAATTAAACAGGTGTAATTAATATAATAGTTATTTATTTAACATTACGGATTATTTGGTGGGAATTTTATTTTTTTGTAATAATATTTTTTTATTATTATTTATGAGAATTTAATTATTAGATCTGTTTATTATAATTCTCATAAATTGATAATAAAATAAGAATAATCTACTTAAAAAATAAAGAAAACCCAATTTAAAATATCTTCCTTTTTTATCAGTATATGTAATTTGTAGAATTTGGAATAATACAATAATGACATTAATATAAACTATTAATTCTTGATCCTAAAAATCATCTTCTTAATGGAGTAATCAAAAACGTTTGCTCTTTGATTTACTTGTATTTAGAGAAAGTCAGCCGATAATAATTGACTACATTTGTTTCTAATTTTATTTGAAATTCTATTTTGTTGTGTATAAGATAACAAAAAAAATAATAAAAAAAATACAGCTGCTCAAATACCCCACAAATATTGGAATGTACAATGAAAAGACAAAACAATAACTATGAGTTTTTTTTTTNNNTTTTTTTTTTATGTCATATAGCTTATGAAAATTCGCATGTTCCATGTCCGATGATGAATTTAAAATTATTGCTTACAAATGTATTCTTTCTGTAAAATAAAAAAGCTAACTGTCACAAAATTATCCCATATATATAATTTGGTTTTATATGCTTAACTTAGTGTTGATTAATCCAAAAGTTTTGTAAAATAATGATGATGATTAAAATAGGGAAAAATACTTGAATGATATTGAAATTAACGTCAAAGTTGACTATTTCCTTTTATGAAAAAGATGACCGTTGCTATTTTTTTAGTGTACAATTATCGAAGACAAGGACCATGCATACATTATCAACTGTCTATATTACCCCACAATCACGCATTACGTATAGGAAATACCACTTGGCAATTGGAGGGCAAAAACGTCATTCCCATCAATGGATCGTTCGAATATCCGTCCGAATTTAGATAGTAACCATTTGATTATCGAATTTTATGAACTAGATGTATTGAATCTATTCAATTAATTTATATTTTCGATATGGATTATGTTTTAATGTAAGCGAGACTCAGTGCGGATTCTAATATCTAAAAAATATAATAATATTTAAAAATTAATATTAATATTAAAAATTTAAAATAATAATAAATATTTAACTTTTTATTATAAATAAATATAAATTAAAAATAAAACACTAAAAAAATAAAATATCTAAAAATATTAATATTAAACATTAAAAACATATCAAATATTTAAAGAGACCAAATCCAAACCAAAAAATTAGAGCTTTTCTCAAAAAAAATAAAACATGTGGCCCTCTTTTAATAAAATAAAAAACAAAGCTAATTTCCACTACATATGAAAAATAAATAAAAGAAAAGAAATGTTGGTGCGCACCGTTTCACGAGACTAAATAAAAGAAAATAAATATAATTCTAATCAATTATATAAAAAAATCTTGTCTCCAAATCTGTCGGTACAGTTTTTTTATAACTATACTAAATTTATGATCCTGTAATGAATATAATGATGTAGATTAATAAAGTAAGAAAAAAGATATCAACAA
>OVAO01003752.1:0-10906 GCA_900406285.1 Biscutella auriculata | reverse complement strand
CCCGGGATGCATCCCGGGCAATCTAACCCGGGACATATCCTGCTGGAAGCCGATCCAGCATCATCCCGGAGTAACCGTCCCAGTCAGGAGGCTCATACCCAGTCCGGGACGCTCGTTCCCCAAAGTCTCCCTGTGAAGAGTCCCTGCCTGGAAACCAAAGTGTCCCGGTTTGCCAGCCGGGGACTGATGTTCGAGAGGGTCCCTTCTATAAATAGAAGGAACCTTAGAACTTAGAAGCAACTTTTGACTAAACTTTCTATTTTGGTTTCTTTTGTCTTTATCTTGTTTTTCTTTATAGTTTCTTGCAAGACTCTTGTTGTTTACTTGTTTAATCTATTTTATTGCATTTGATTATGTCCTTCTCTACTTTGCTTTGTGTTAATCTAATGATTAGTGAGTAGTTTATTTTGCTAAGTGGATAAATTTGGTAGATTAGGGTTGTTTAAGGCTTGGGTTTGCTATTTAGGGCTTGTAATCAATTTATCCTCACTAGATTGATGTGTTTAATGCTAGAATGGAAGTAGCTAATCAATTCTAGAACTTAGGCATTTCTCGTCCGAAAGGTGTTCGATGAAATGTCTGAATGAGTTAATCTTGTGCTATTTGAAGCTTAACCAAGGGATTGTGTTAGGATCTTATAGTGGTTGTATGGACTAGGGTTTAATGCTTGCCAATTCATGCATTTAGTCAAGGGATTGATACTTGTATGTTTTGGTAAAAGGTATTTACCAAGGGATTGAACTTATCTATATCGGATAGCTCATAGACCAAGGATAACCATTTAGAATGTTGTTAATGAGTAGCAAACCTAAAGATTAAACCACCCGAGTCAATAACCAAACTTCATCCCCTTAGTCTCTTTTATAATCATCTTTTAATCGTTTATTTCCGACTTGCTTTAACTTGTTCAATTGCTCATTCTCTTGTTATAATAGGTTCGTTTAGTGACAAAAACAATCATATCTTATTCACTTAGACTTAGCATATCTCTTTATAGAAGTTGTGCTTAAACAATATCCCGGAAGTGGTTCGACATTTCCCGGATACTTGTATTCACCACTCTACTACATTTGATCATAATAGTAGTATTAGTCTTCTCTTTAATCAATATAGAGTATGCTAAAAACCTATTATCAATAAGAGAGGTAGAACTTTTTAAATATATATTTCTGGAATAATTTATATTTGTTTCCAAAAATCTATTTTAGTCTAATAGAATATACTAAAAATTAAAAGTTTAAATTATTCTAAGTATATTATTTTTGAAAAAACGAAATTATATATTTATTTGATCTAAAACAAATATTAAAATATTTTATTTTTATTTTTCTTTAAAATCTAAATATTAAAAACGTTATAACATAATTGTTTGGTCCAAAAAAAAATTAGATTAAAAAATTGTATAATTTGGATGATCAATAAATCAAGCTTTCCACTTCCAATTTAACATTCAAAACATACTTGTTTATATAGAAGATTGATCATCTTTTTCTTTTACTTTCTTAAACGATATAAGACTCTTTAAATATATTTTTATTGAATACTTTATATTCATTTCAAAACATATATTTTAATCTAATAGAATATACTAAAAGGAATAAGTTTAAATTACTCTAAGTATAATAATTTTAAATAATCAAAATTATATATTTAATTAATATAATTGAAACCAAATATTTAAATATATTTATTTTATTTTAAATCTAAATATTTAAATTATTATAAGCTAATTTTTTGTCCAAAAACCAAATTAGATAAAAAAAATAATTGTATAATTTGGATATTGAATAAATCAAGTATTCGACATGCAGTTTAACATTCAAAACATACTTTTTTATTTATAGGAATGATATTTTTTCCTTTTACTTTCTTAAGTGATGTAAGACTCCTTAAAAATATTTTTTTCATAGAATATTTTATATTCGTTTCAAAAATCTCTTTTAATCCAATAAAATATACCAAAATGATAATTTTAAATTATTCTAAGTACAATATTTTTAAATAATAAAAATTATCTATTTATTTAATTTAATCAAAATTAAGTTTAAATATTTAAATTATTAGAAACTATTTTTTTGTCAAACAAATCAGATTAAAAACTTGTACAATTTGGATATTGAATAAATCAAACTTACGACTTACAATTCAACATTCAAAACATACTTGCTTGTTTATAGGGTTGATAATCTTTTCCTTTAACTTTCTTAAGTGATGTGAGACTCTTTACAACTATTTTTATTGAATGTTTTATGTTCGTTTCAAAAACTCTATTTTAATCCAATAGAATATACTAAAAAAAGAAGTATAATATTTAAAAATTCGAAATTATATATTAATTAATATAGTTGAAACTAAATATTTAAAATAGTTTGTTTTATTCTAAATATAAATATTTAAATTATTATAACCTAATTATTTTGGTTTAAGAAAAAAATTAGATAAATAAAGTTGGATGCTGAATAAATCATGCTTCCGACTTGCTTTTCAATATTCAAAACATACTTGCTTATTATAGGATTGAATCATCTTTGTCTTTTACTGTCTTAACCGATGTGAGACTTTTTAAAGGTATACTTTATTGAATATTTTATATTTTCTGAAAAAATATATTTTAATTCAATAAAATATATTTAAAAGATTAAATTTCAATAATTCTAAGTATAATATCTTAAAAACAAAATTATATATTTAATCTAATCATAAATAAATACTTAAGTCTTTTCTTTTTCTTTTATAACTAAATATTTAGTTATTATAACCTAATGGAAATTACATATATTTTCAGTTTTACCTTAATGAAAAATACACATATTTCCAGATTTACCTTTCATGAATATTTTAAATTTGTTCATTAAATTATTTTTTCCAATGGCATACTATGTAATATTTTAATGATTTAAATGTTATGTTCTTAAGAGTGTTCCTGAAATAATACTATAGAGATAGATTTTTAAGCGATGTGAGAGTTTTAAGAAGATTTTTTAATAATATTTTATATTTGTTTCAAAAAATCTATTTTAATCCAAAAAGATATTAAAAATATTTTTAAATTATTCTAAGTATAATATTCTTAAGAAAACGAAATTATATGTTAAATAATTTATTTTTCTTTTTAATCAAAATATTTAAATTATTATAATTTAATTGTTTGGTCAAAAAAATAGATAAAAAGTGTATAATTTGTGTTGAATAAATCAAGTTTCCGACTTTCTTAAGAAATTTGTTTTAACCAATATAATATATTAAAACATTATTTTAAGTATACTTTCTTAAGAAACGAAATTTTATGTTTCAATAATTCTTTTTTCTTTAAAATATAAATATTTAAATTATTATAACCTAATTTTTTTATTCCAACAAACAAAATAGATAATAAAAAAAATTGTATAATTTGGATGTTGAATAAATATAGCTTCCTACTTGCAATTAATCATTTACAACATATTTTTTTTTATAAGATTGATTTATCTCTGCCTTTTCTTTTTTAAGCGATGTGAGAATTTTAAAGATATTTTTATTAGATATTTTATATTTGTTTCAAAAAATATATTTTAACCAATATAATATGTTAAAAACAATTTTAAATAATTCTAAGTATAATCTATTCTACTAAAATAAATTCATCTATTAAAAAGTCATAGTGCACCATTTCATTAATGACTAGACAAATTAAATTAAATTTATATCTAACCAATATAAATATCTCTATAAATATTATTTGGTATATTCTATTTAAATAATTATCATTAAATTAAATATCTATACAACACAATCAATACACAAAATTTTATTTGAATAATTGTCAATTACGAAATATATATATATATATATATATATATATAATTATTACCATAATATCTAGAAAAAGACATTTTTAGTAATTTAGATTAAATTTTTAGAATTTAATAATTACAATTAAATAAATATCTCTTATGGAATGTTCTTTGATATATTTCAAAATAAGCACATAATAAAACTGATATTTACAAAATATTTACTATCTAATTATATTGTGATTTGTTCTAAATAATTATTTTTTCATATAGAAATATTTGAATTAGTTTTCTCTAATATGTTTCATCACCAGAATTAAGACTTTTTTTGCTAGAATAATTACAATATATGCCACTCATACTTTTTTTAGCAAAAAAATTATTTCTCCATAAACTAATATTTGAATTAATTTGGGACTTTTAATTCATTTAAAATATTTACTATCCAATCAAATTAAATATTTTACATCTAATTATATCTTATTGTTTTTTTAAATAATTAATTTTCATATACTACAATTGAATCAATTTCGGAGTTTGATATTATTTATTTAAAAATATTATTACCTATGAAATTAAATAATAAAATTTGATATCAAACTAAATCAGTTCCCACGCTTGGCGTGGGTAAAATCTAGTATTTTCTTAATAATGAAATTGTATATTTAAATATTTCATTTTACTTTAAATTATTATTATTTAAATTATTATAACCTAATTTTAATGTCCAACAAACAAATTAAAAAAATTAGAATTGTATAATTTGGATGCTGAATAGATCAAATTTTAGAATTGTAATTCAATACTCATAATATTTGCTTATTTATAGGATTTATTCATCTTTACCTTTAAATTTTTAAGCGATGTGGGAGTTTTAAAAGTATTTTTTACTAATATTTTGTATTTGTCTCAAAAAATCTACTTTGATCCAATAAAATATATTAAAAATATTTTTAAATTATTTTACGTATAATTTTTTTTAAAACGAAATTATATATTAAATAACTTATTTTCTTTTAAATATAAATATTTAAATTATTATTATTGGTCCAACAAACAAATTAGATTAAAAAAGAATTGTATAATTCGGATTCTGAATAAATCAAGCTTCCGACCTTCAATTCAACATTCAAAACATATTTTCTTATTTATAGGTTTGATTCATCTTTTCTTTTTTTACTTTTAAGCGATGTGAGACCTTTAAAAATATTTTATTGAATATTTTATATTCGTTTCAAAAAATCTATTTAACCCAATAAAATATATTAAAAATTAAGTTTAAATTTTCTAAGTAGGATATTTTAGTAAAACAAAAATAAAAATACAAATATTTTCTTTATCTTATAAAACTGAATAATTAAATTACTATAACCTAATTGTTTGACTACATATATTTCCAGTTTTACCCTTAATGAAAATTACACGTATTTACAATTTTACCCTTAATGAATATATTTAATTTGTTATTTGTTCCAATGGTATATCATGTAATATTTTAATGATTTAAACCTTATATTCTTAAAAGTGTTCTTGAAATAATACTATAGAGATAATAACCTTAAAAACCCAATCTTTTAATCCATTTGGACTTCCCTAGAAGTATTCATTTAAGAAAAAAATAATATATACACAAAAAATCAATTTTCATATTTTTTTGATTAGGGAAATTACTGAAATGTTTTATTTAGTGTGGCTTGATTCAGAATTTCAAACGCATTTGGGTTATGGATTTTTGGGTTGATTTTAAAAGATTCATCCGGTTAATTTTTTTTTTTGAGTCGTATTTGGTTTGGATTCTTTTTTGTTCGAATTAGGTTTATGTGTGTTGAAATATTTTAGATTCTTTCAGATTATGCTTATATTCAGATATTTTCAACCAAAATGATATAGTAAAGTACGCGGGAAGTCGAGGACACATGTACGCTTATGATAAGAAGCAATCACGGTCGAGATCACCCGCAAAAAGATTTAAATAAGCCATTATGGCAGTTGTTGTAGTTAGTTGAAAACATTTTTGTGAGTTTGTTACGTTTTGAATTTGGTGATCTCATGATCTTCCTCTATAAGATTCCTTTTTGGTAGTTCTTGTAAGTTGATTGAATTCATTGTTTCATGAACATTGGATTCGTATTGAATAAGATTGTCTTCTTAATCTTGTTCGCTTGAATTGTATCAAAGGTATCAGACGTCAAATTGATTCTCGACTTAATTATGGAAACGAGAGCTGCGAGGAAAGATAAGGAGAATGTCGATGACTTTCTCGGTGCAAGAGTTGATCGATTGGAATCAAAGATGGATGAACACAACTCGACGATGCAGAAACACATGGTCGATGACGTTGATGTTATTCAACTTCTGCGAACGTCGATTCCGTCCACCTCAAGACCATTGCAATCGCAAACAGAGGTTCAAATCCACAATATGTCGTCACCTCCAACGCATCAAATTCACCAGGAACCTACGGTTCATAATCGTGCGGGTACGAATCATCATTACTCTAGTGTTACACGTCTTGTGAAACTAGATTTTCCTAGATTTGGTGGAGATATGCTTAAGGAATGGTTATCCAAAGCGGAACAGTTATTTACAATTGATCGAACACCGAAAGATCTTAAGATTCCAATAGCGTCGATTCATTTGGAAGATATTGCGACTACTTGGCATCAGTGTGTATTGGAATTTGATGTTTGTGAACAAGATTGGAATGATTGAGGAGTATACAACTCGATGTTGAGGGAAAGATTTGTTAAAGTTTGGGATGCACCGATGGAGAATTAAAACAATTGCAGGAAACGAATGGACTCATCGATTACCATGCCAGATTTGAGAATATTCGAACCATATTAAAGCTGCCAGAGAGTTATTTGGTGAGTGTGTATCTTGCAGGATTAAGGCTCGATGCTCAGATGCATATTAAGATGTTCAAGCCTCAATCGGTGCAACATTGTTTGTCCTTGGGTCGTTTGTATGAAACTGCTCACCCGCAGACGAATACCTATAATACGTGGAGCAAGGGTAACACAAAAATTGTGGCCTATGCAAAGAAATACAAAGATGAAGGGGGTGCACAAGGTGTTAATCCGGCTGCACAAGTTAAGCCAAAGAAGTTTCAGTCAACAACGAAATTGAGTGAGCGTCGTGCTAAAGGGTTGTGTTATTGGTGTGATGAAAAATACACTATGGCTCACTACAAGGTTCACAAACATAAATAATTGTACTGATTAGAAATGGAAGGTGATGTAGTGTGTGATTCTGGTATGATTTAAGACAACGAGAGTGATGGTGAAGGGAAAATAACTTAAATATTCGTCAGTGTTATGTCTGGAATATCATATTACACTACAATGAGAGTGAAATGGGTTTACAAGAAGAATGTTGTTCATTCTTATTGATTCGGGTTCCACACACAACTTCATAGATAAGAAGATGGTAGAATCATTGGGGTGTCCTCTGCTACATGGTGACAATGCTATAGTTCGAGTAGTAGATGGTAATAAGGTTACGGTTCAAGGCAAGATTAAAGAGTTGAAATTGGAGTTTCAGGGAGTTCAATTTGGAGCAGACTTTATGGTGATACCATTGAATGGTTGTGATGATATTCATGGAATTTAGTGGCTCCAAACTTTTGGTCCGATTACATGGGATTTCAATAAGCTCACTATGAAGTTCTCGATCAATCTCAGAAAGGTGGTATTGAAGGGCATTCAACCAGGGTCACTAAGGTTAGTTAAAGCCGAAAAAACTGCAGAATATGCAACATGAGTCCATACAATTGCCTATGCTTTCTGTGACAGAAGAATTGGGGACTGATCAAATGTATCTTTCAACAGTCAACTTACCTAAGGAACCAAGTTTTCCCCCAATGCTATCGGCTTTGCTAGAAGAGTTTGCTGACATTTTTGAAGAACTAAAGAGCTTCCCTCCTTCTAGAGAACACCATGATCACAAGATCACTTTGGTTGAGGGAGCAAATCCAGTCAATACAAGACCATATGGGTATGTCATTCATCAGAAAAATGAGATAGATTCAATTGTTCAGGACATGTTGAAATCTGGAATTATTCAACAAAGTTCAATTGCATTTGCTTCTCTAGTAGTATTGGTTAAAAAGAAGGACGAATCATGGAGACTTTGTGTCGACTATAGGAGATTAAATGGCTTAACAATGAAGAATAAATTCTTATACCTCTCATAGAAGATTTAATGGATGATTTGGGAGGATTTGTGGTATACTCAAAGATTGATTTACGTGTTGGCTATCATCAAATGCGAATGTTTCCTCCAGATGTGCCTAAAACGGCATCCAAAACTCACCATGGACATTACAAATACAAAGTAATGCCCTTTGACCTCATAAATGTGCCTGTAACTTTCCAAGGATTAATGAATGATGTGTTTGAGAAGTACTTGAGGAAATTCTTTCTTATCTTTTTCGATGATATCCTAATATACAACAAGTATATGGAGACTCATATAGAACACCTGAGGAATGTTTTTGAAGTGATGTGAGACCAGAGTCTTTATGCCAAAAGAAGCAAATGTGATTTTGTTGCAAAACGTGTGGAGTATTTAGGTCACTTTTATTAAACAACAAGGAGTTTCCACATACCCTTCAAGGGTTGAAGCAGTTAGGAATTGGCCACAACCAAGCACTTTGAAGCAGTTGCGAGGGTTCTTGGGATTGGCTAACTACTACATGAGGTTTGTTAAGAGTTTTGGTTCAATTGCGAGCCCTTTGACCATGTTAGCAAAAAAGAATGCTTTTGTTTGGGATGAAGAAGCACAATCAGCTTTTGAGGCACTGAAACAAGTTTTATGCTCAACTTCAATGTTGGCTTTACCCTTGTTTGACAGAGAATTTGTGGTGGAAACTGATGCTAGTGGGAATGGCATAAGAGCGGTGTTGATGCAGAAAGGTCATTACTTAGCATTCATTAGTAGACCTCTACAAGGCAAGCAAACTCATATGTCTATCTATGAAAAGGAGTTGCTCGCCATAGTGTTTGCTGTTCAGAAATGGAGGCATTACCTTATTCAGGGACACTTTGTGATTAAGACAGACCAACGCAGTCTCAAGTATCTGCTAGAGAAACATTTGAACACACCTATTCAACAACAATGGTTGCCAAAACTGCTGGAATTTGACTACGAGATACAATATAAAGCAGGAAAGAAGAACTTGTGGTTGATGCTCTATCTCGGGTAGAAGGTTCTGAAATTCTATACATAGCTTTATCGGTTCTTGAAAGTGACTTAATGCAGAGAATTCAAGACTTATACGAGACTGATGCTCTCATTAAAAGAATAATTGATGATTTGCAAAGAGATAAAGGCTTACATAAACAAATTGTGTGGTCTAGAGGCATCTTGCGAATGAAGAGCAAGATTGTAGTCCCTACAAATGATGTTCTCCGTAAGGACATTCTTGAATGGTTGCATAGGTCGAGTGCAGGGGGTCATTCATGAAGAGATGCCACTAACCAACGAGTCAAAAGTCTGTTTTACTGGAAGGATATGACTAAAGATATAACTGCTTTTGTGAGACGTTGTTTGGTTTGCCAGCAATGTAAGTATGACAACATAGCTTCTCCAAGACTGTTACAACGATTATCTATCCCAAATGCAATATGGACTGACATTTCCATGGACTTTATAGAAGGTCTTCCACCATATTTTGGGAAGACAGTCTTATATGTCGTTGTAGATCGATTCTCGAAAGCTGCCCATTTCATTCCTCTGCATTCGCGGCTCAAGCTTTCTTAGACAACGTGTTCAAGTTACACGGATTACCTAATTCTATAGTCAGTGATCGTGACACTATGTTTCTAAGTGAATTATGGAGGGAATTCTTTAGTTTACAAGGCGTGTCACTCCATTATTCAACAACGTATCACCCAAAGTGATGCCCAAACATAAGTGGTCAATAGGTGTGTGGAAACTTATTTGCGCTGCTTATGTAGTGACGGACCTTTCGAATGGAGTCGGTTGCTTCCTCTCGCAAAATTCTAGTACAATACGAGCTTCCATAGTGCAACTCAAATGACACCATATGAAGTTGTATATGGTCAAGTCCCTCCTCAACATCTCCCTTATCTTCCTGGTGAATCAAAGGTGGTTGTAGTTGCAAAGAACATAAAAGAAAGGGAAAATATGATGTTGGTCTTAAGCTTTCACTTACGTAGGGCACAACATCGTATGAAGCAAGTGGCAAATAAAAGAAGAGTTGAATGCAAGTTTCAGATAGGAGATTGGGTGTTTGTAAAACTTCAACCTTATCGACAGAATTCAGTGGTTTAACGATCATCACAGAAATTGGGGTCTAAATACTTTGGTCCTTATAAGGTGGTTGATAAGTGTGGCTCTGTAGCTTACAAATTGGTTTTACCGGTTGAGTCTAGGGTGCATTCGGTATTCCATGTGTCATAATTGAAGCTCAGAGTGGGAGATGTGGTCGTAGGCACGAATTTTCTGCATCAAGTATCAAACGTGTTCATTAAGGAACCAGAGAAGATTCTTGAGAGGCGTATGACACAAAGGCAAGGAAGGGTAGTGACTCAAGTGCTTGTCAAGTGGACCCATGAAACCGAGGCAGAGGCTACTAGGGAACTGTTGCTCAATCTGCAACAGACTTATCCATCATTCCAATCATGAGGTCATGGTTGCTCGAAAGAGGAGGACTTGATATAGTAAAGTACGCAGGAAGTAGAGGACACATGTATGTTGATGATAAGAAGCAATCAACGGTCGAGATCACCCGCGAAAATATTTAAATAAGCCGTTATGGCAGTTGTTGTAGTTAGCTGAAAACATTTTTTGTAAGTTTATTACGTTTTGGATTTGGTGATCTCGTGATTTTCCTCTACAAGATTCCTTCCTTGGGAGTTCTTGTAAGTTGATTGAATTCATTGCTTCATGAACATTTGATTCGTATTGAATAAGATTGTCTTCTTAATCTTGTTCGCTTGAATTGTATCACAAAAGAATAAAATAAATACGAATAAAACTGGAAAAACTATATCAAGTATCACAAAAATAAATATAAAACTGAAAAAGAAAACATAAAAAATATATTAAAAATCAGAAAATTGATATCTAACACTAAAAAAATATCAAACATTAAATAATAATAATAA
>OVAO01003750.1:0-10908 GCA_900406285.1 Biscutella auriculata | reverse complement strand
GACTCACATCAGCTACCTGATTCGGCTCAGGTTCCGAGCTGATCAGATTCACATCAATTCTATTCTTCCTTAAGCAACAAATTCAAGATCTTTTAGTGACCTACAACTCCTCTCGGGCAGCTTCTTCTTCATACTCTTCAATGGGGTCTTCAATGTCCTCTTGTACAGCTTCTTAATCCTCTGATAAGTACTCTCCATCATCAAGAAGAATCATAACCCGCTTGTTGATACACTCATTGGCATAGTGCCCCTTCCGTGACACTTGAAGCATTTCACATCTCAAGACCCTGTGGGATTGGCAATGGCCTTACCCTTGTCCTTAGCCAAGAGGGATGGATCCTTAGAATCTTCCCTAGGTGAGGGAGTGAATGGTTTTTGGGCGGCTCCCACTGCTTGTGGGTAGCGAGGACTAGAGATAAGGCGGCTTGTAAGTGGTCTTTTCTCTTCTCTTTAGTTGTTGCTGAATCATGACGACCTTGTGCCACATCTCCTCTAACTCCACATAATGTTGAAGCTCCACTTGGTCTTGTAGCTTACGGTTCAATCCTCCAAGGAACCGAGCCGTGGTGGCTTCTCTATCCATTCTAAGATATGTCCTTAACAAAAGCATCTCCATCTCTTGGTAATACTCTTCAACCATCTTAGACCCTTGAATTAACTTCCTCAACCTTTGGCGAAGCTCTCTATGGTGATGGCTTGGCACAAACCTCTTCCTCATAAACATCTTCATCTCGGCCCAAGTGCCAATGGGATGCTCTCCATTGCGTTTTCTAGAAGTAACTAGTTGATCCCACCAAGTCAAGGTGTAGTCACTAAACTCAGTGGAAACCACTTTAAACTTGTTATGCTCGGAGTAACATCTACAATCAAAGACCATCTCAATCTTCCTTTCCCACTCTAGATAAGCCTCAGGGTCACTCTTGCCTTAGAAATGAGGTATCTTAAACTTGATGCCTTTGATGAGTGTGTATTTTATCGTTTTTACCACTAAGTTTTCATTCGTTTTGCATTAGATTAGGATGCATTTTAGAGTCATTTAGGATGCATTTGCATTGCATTTCATATTTCAGGTGTGGAGTCGAGCTTAAACAAAAAAGCGTGCAAAAGGGATGCAATATAAATAAAAGTGTAGAAAAGTCAACATTTTCAGAGTTAACCAGAAGCCCACCGGTCTGCACTGACCGGCGCACTTGACTGGCGGTTTGTCCCAGAAACTGTCTGTCGAGACCACACCGGTCTGCACAGACCAGCGCATCTAACCGGCGGAGGCCCCGCTGACTGATGAGTGTGAATTTTACCTGTTTTACCGCTCGGTTTTCATTCGTTTTTCATTTGATAGGATACATGAAATATTGGTTTTTTTTTGCAAGTTGCTACTTCTACTATGGGTTAGTAGAGCATAGACAAGAAAACAGCATGGTCAAATGAATAGAGTGGGTATATATCGAACCAAATTGGGAGGTTTTGCTAGAGACGACATACTTATAAGGAAATTCTTAGGTCTAAGTAGGTTTTTATGTCTGTCACTAAAAATCCTGTTATGTTGTCGTTTTAATAGCGGTAAAGCAGGTGACCATTCAACAAGCAAACTAAACAGAGAATAACAAAGTTTAAATAAAGAGAAAGCAGGCAATTGATCAGGCAAACAGATTTCAGGCAAGGATCCTAGGTCTAGGTGCTCCGGTTTTAATCTTATCTTAGGGTTAAGGAATTAAAATTGGACTCAGCCACTCTCGCATGAAGAGCCTCTCTCGGGGTAACTCTAACACCGCACTCTCGTGTCTGCATGCTTTAAGAACCCCGAAGCAGTGACTTTTCCATAACACATCCTAAATGCTATCCTAACATGCTTCAATACCGCACTCTCGCGTCTGCATATCTAGGCAATCAAGAACATCATTTAGAACTGAATAAGGCAGGAACTAAAAGCTAACTATTCCATTTAGGGTTTAAAAGCTTTCTTTAGATCATGATTGAGCTGGCCGGACTGCAATCAAGCCTTAAGTGCACCTTATCACATAATATACTTGTAGTTCTAAACCCCGGAACACCAGATCTATAAATCCAATGCCCTGATATAGCCTAACCAATCACCTAAGGGTAACTACTCACAAATCATAGCTGAACAAAACAAATAACAAGCAAAAATCTGATTCATTAAAACTGAATGCAAGGTTCCTTACAGCAAAATAACCAGATCTAAAACTACAGAGAAACTAGACTAAAATGTTCTCTAACCACCTAAAACGTCACCTCTCTCTATCATATCCCATTTTCAAATGGTGACAAGAGGTGAGTATTTATAGATGAGCAATCATGGGCCAAAATGTCCATTTTTGGCAAAATATCTGGCTGATATCGAGCATAGGGTGGCCGATACTGGTTTCTTCATGGCCGATACTGGGATATCAGCCAGCACGTGGCCGATATTGGGTTCTTCATGGCCGATATTGAATCTTCCTTGGCCGATATTGGGATATCGGCCACAGCCTGGCCGATACTGCTTGGTCTCTGGCCGATATTGCACATGGTTGACTCCCGGAGTTGACTCGTTTTCGTCCTTTTTGTACCCGGATGTTGCACGATCCTTCTAAACACCTGAAAATGCAATATGTACACGAATGCAATCCTAAAAAGACTCTAAAACTACTGAAAATATACAAAACTGATGGAAAGACGGGACTAAAATAACGATAAAAACCGAGTATATCAACTCCCCCAAACTTAAACCTTGCTTGCCCTCAAGCAAAACAAAATTCAAATAAGAGAAAGAGCTTTGAAAAACAAGAGCATATCAGTCTAAAGTCAACAATGAGAGCGTTTCCAATCATGCATAAATACTTGTCCTATCATTCAAGCTCAATTTCCATCCATAATTATTACCAAGCCAAGGCGATTCACCTAACTAAGCCTATTCATGATTTCCTACATTCATTCAGGTGAGTGTGAAAAATTTTCAAGACATGCACAACGGTTTCAATCGGTTCGGTATAAAGGGGTTTTCAACGCAAGAAAGAGAAGGTTCCTCAAGGCATGAAGGTTGATTGTAACAAGGGTTCTCTCGTGGAGTGAAAGGGTTAGAGCAAAACCGAGCAAGATAGAGAGCGTTTAGGGGACCAATATCGAGCATCCAGAACCACCTAAACAAGACTCTAGACCTACCCAATCCTACTCTCATTGAATTTTCTTCTTCATCATTTTTCTTTCTTTTCTCGGACTTAAGGATTTTTTCTTTCTTTCTTGACTCTTTTCTTTTCCTACTCCAAGGCTGTTATTCTTTTCTTTTGTTTTTTTTCTTATTTCTTTCCCTTTGAGCATTTTTTCTTTTCTTACACTAGAGTCTATCTAAACCGCTTTTGGTTTCATAATCCACATCCCTTTTTCTTTATTTTCTCTGGTGATTTTTTCTTCCTTTCTCTACCCACCCATTTCTTTTCTCTTTCTTTTTCTTCCTATTTTCTTTTTTCAATGAACACTCCCATAATCCTAAATTGTTCTACCCATTGCATGATAAACGACACTTTAGGTTTCCCAAGCTTTCTTTTCTTTTCCTCTCAGACCCAACATCCTAGACTACCCAATGGATGTTCTCAATCAGTGCTCTTAATCTCTCAAGTTTTTGGAAAACCGGCAATCACCGAGTGTTTAGGCTAGGGTAAAAGGGAGAATGACCAAGTTCAGGCAAAAAGTGTATAGGCTAAAGTGCCCAAAACTCGTTTGAAATAAGAAAACCATGAATGTGTTTTGCAGTCGAGATCATGTTAATTAAAATTCAGGTTAAAACTCAGATAATAATGAAAGTAATCCTAAGCTAGGAGGCTTCAAATCCGAGGACTTAGCTTTTTAAATTTCCGGATAAAGAACTAGAACTTCAGGACTTTTCAAAACTACATGAATAGACTCGATGATTGCGAGTAAAGACATTAAAGCTCTCTCTTGAAAACCGAAAGAAAACGAAAATATTTTTGGTTTTTCTGAAAATTTTCGATTTTTTTTGCTTTTTTCTCAAAATCAACTTAACTATTTACAATGCATGCAAGACTCAAACAAAATAGAAAACAACATTAGTACTAACGCGGTCCCTCCCCCAAACTTAAACTACACAGTCCCTGTGTAAGTCGAAGGAAGGACCCAAAAATAAAAATAAAATCTAGATGCATTATAGACAAAGGTGTTTAAGAAATGACCTCAATAGAAGTTGGCCGCGGGATCGAATTCTCCGCCAGTGGAGAATGAAGGGGACTCGTTGTCGGTGGAAGGGACCGGGGGAGGCGGAATGTTGCGGGACGGGCGCTTGGTTCGGCGTCATTTGGATGCACGACCTCTCTCCTAAGTCTCTTCATCCGAGTTAATCCAATCTGGGACGGCGGAACTTGACCCAACACAGCTGATCAAACTTTTGACAGCCGCAGTAAGTTTCTGGTTCTAGCAAAAAAATTTGTTAATTACTCTCTACATTCCCCTAATAGTTGAAGGAGTCTTCCGAACAGCACGATCCCTGAAACGGTTCTCTCTGCGAACCCGGTGCGCCTCTAGAAAAAGATCCTGCGTTGGTCCCAGCATAAAAGGAGCAGGGGCGAGTGGTGCTGAGTAACGAGCAATCCCATAGACAGGTGTGGACTGATCGCGGAAATACTCAGCGGTGAGAGAAGGGTTGCCAGGCTCATCCTCGGTTGCAACGCCAATCCCTAAGTCGGGGCATAGTGGATCGAGCAGATCCTGCTGGTTGTGGTTGAACATAAGGTTAGTCGGCGTTGAAAGAGAGGTGATCTCGGAGTTGGGGAGTAGGTTCTGGCGCTTCTGGTTGCCAAACGTGAAGGAGTAGATGTAGCGATGCTGGAGCATTCCGTCCAGGAATTCGCTTCTCTTCATGTAGTCATACTCCATAGGCCTCGGCGTTGTGCCCAAATTGTGTTCGGGAAGAGGGACGTTGGCGAACCACATGATCGGGGTCACAAAACTTCCGATGAATATCATGGGTGTTGCGTCCTTGGTTGTCCAACCTTTCTTCTTAACTGCCATGAATTGTTGACAAAGAAGCTTCACCGGACGGAATTTCCGGTCCTACAATTCTGGGAACAGACCGTTTTTCTCGCGGATTGTACGGATCAACGGTGCCAAACCGTGACCTAGAAAGCTTAGCTCATCTACGTGCATAGCTCAAGTCTCATGTCGAGCGGTAAAGGACTGAGACAGAAATTTGTGCACATATCGAACTACGGGGTGCTTAATCAAAGATCCTTTCGTAGAACCTTCCTTGAAGTTCTTAGATCCGATCGTCTTCCATAGTAGCTCCAGCTCAGTGCTGACGAGCTTGCCATGCTTAACGCCGCCTTTCAGAAATGAGAAAATGTCTGCAATCTCGTCGAATGAAACTCGACGCTCTATATTGTCCCATCTGGTGAAACAAAGATAACCTTTGTCTGAATCGTTGTCCATTTCTTCTTCCAGAAAATAAACCTCCAGCGAGGCAAGAAATGCGCAAGTCTGCTCTTGAAATCCGGGTTGACGAAATTCCAACAAAGAAGCAATACCCATAGTGTCCATGAGGAGTCGGACATCGTCCTCAATGCCGAGCTCTTTTAATGCTGCAACGTCAGGTAAGACCGACTCAGTGAATTTATGCTCCATCAGCGCGTGGTATCGGGTAAGCTTTGTTGGTTCCACCGTGCGGTCAACAATTGTTTCAGATTCCGTAGGCGGGGGAAAGAAAGCAGAATTTTTCGTGCCATCCGTGGAGTTCCACGAATGCGGGAAGTAATTGGGTACGAAATCCACGTTGAACTCAATATCGCCTTCAATGTTCTCGACGTAAGTTGCATGCCCTGATGTACTCGCCTCGGGGCGGTCTGGTGTTCTCGAGACGTATTCCTCTAGATCTGGAAAATGGGCACTCAATTGCGCCCATACATCGTTCAAATCTGGTATAAATTGGTTCGCCATTAAATATCTACAAAAAACGAACTCAAAGTATAGTCAGTTTAGAACTTATAAAATATTGCAATAAACGTGCACGGTAAATTCTAACATGATCGCCACAAAAGAATCTACGAAATCAATCAGCCAGCCAAACAAATGCAGATATCCAAATTTCAAAAATACTAACAAATGTGTCAAGAAAACGGAGAATCCACAAATTATCAATTCGAGTAAATCCGAGTGGTTCTCAAAAATCCAATCCCAAGTTCTGCTCGAGACATGCCAACCAATTCGAATAAAATCAACTTCACTTCAATTTCTTTAAAAGAAAACTTCAAGAACCTAAATTCCAAAATTTCTTCATTTCAAGGCACAATTTCATAGAGAAACAATCAAGAACATCAAAGAAAATGTTCTCAAAGCAAACGTCACACTAATCACAGCCTAATTTCATCAAAATTCCACATTTTTGTTCCCGGTGAATAGTGATGACGAAAATAAGAGCTTGAGATTTCATACCTTGGATGCCGGAATGGGAAAGTAAATGGTTGAACATGCAAGTCGAGAGATGAAAACCGAAGGTTTTAGCAACGAAACCCGAAAGATTTTAGCGAAAACCGAAACTTTATCTGAAACTTTATCTGAAAAATAGCCCGTTATTGATTTTCTCACACTATAAACTACTCTTTAGGGAATTTAAAATGCATATTTACAAAGGATACAAAAGGGAATTCCTCCCAAGTGAGCTTGTTTAACGTCGCTGAGCTTGACGGGTTTTCTCAGGCGACTAATCGTGGTTAACCGAGGCCTCGATTATTGCTAACCGAACCCGCATGCTTTCCAAAGCTGCACGGTCTATCTTAGATTGCTTTTCAAGGATGAGGACTCTCAGCGCCATTTCTCTAGCAGCCATGATGTGTCCCGGGATATTAGTGGTCGTAGGATCCGGTGCAGTTATCTCGTTTTCTAAAGCGGCCTCTTCACTGGAAGAGCCTGCCATTAACTGGCGCATTTGTCTGGTGACACGGCAACCGCTTCGTCGTGGGTTTCATTCTGGAGTATTTCGGTGGGAGGGTTTACGATACCCGCCTTTTGCATCAATTTCTCAAACAAAGCGTGGAGACGCGCCTCTGCGCTGTTAACTGGGCCTTCGTTTTCTCGTTCCTCGACGAGTACTTCGGGTTCATTACTGTCGTCATCTCCATCCACAAATTCTGTCTCGTCCATGTCTCTGAGGTTGTTTGATCCGATTTCTTCAGAACTGACTTCAGAAGCTTGGACGAACTCTCCATTCTAGACTTTGATTCTACTATCCTGCAGCTCTGCTACGTCTTGACCGATGGGGAAGTAGATTTTATGGTAGTATTCTTTCTGAACGTATTTGAGGATTAGACCATAATTCTCAAAATCTATTTGCCTGTCGGCATTCTGCAGAAATTCANTAGTATTCTTTCTGAACGTATTTGAGGATTAGACCATAATTCTCGAAATCTATTTGCCTGTCGGCATTCTGCAGAAATTCAGTCCCAAGTACCAAATTGCTAGTTCCCTCTACTAATGATTCTACGACGTAGAAATCAGTGTTTATCCAAGAATTTTGGATTCATATAGGAACACAGTGAGCAATTCCTAGAGGTTGGATAATTTCATCCTTGTTGCTCTTCAGAGTCATATTTGTGTATGGTGAACATTCGACCTCGAGATCCTCGCAGAGTTCTCTGGTCATAATGTTGACGGTAGAGCTGATATCACATAGAATTTTCTCCATAGGAATCCCCAAAATGCTGATCGGGATATGGTAACAGCTTCGGTCATTGTGGGGGTGTGATAGCGCGGTACCCAACTTGTCTGTTAAATGTATCCTCCCATTGTAGATCCTCCTCTAACTGAACCTCTGTCGGCTCTGATTCAACTATTTCTGCGTCGTTTTCTGATGATTCCTCTTCTGACTGAATTTCAGGCGGCTCTAATATGTCTATCTCTGCGTCCTCAGACTCTTCATTCCCAGATTCTTCTTCAGATGATTCCTCGTCTATTCCATTCCGCAACGTCGGATATACTGAACTGTCATTCTCACTTGCCAGACCCAACTGAAGTGCCTGCTCACGATTCTGCTAAGTTTCTTTCATTGAGTAATACGTCTGAATGTCGTGAGTTCCCATATCTAACATGACAACTCCGTTCCTGACATTGATGTCGGCGCCATCAGTGGCGAGGAATTGACATCCGAAAACTAGCGGGTTTAGAGGTTGTTTCTCCATCTGGAGAATCACGAAATCCGTTGGTATTTCAACTCCTTGGAGTTGGACGGGTAGATTGTGCAATAATCCAACCGGCTTCGTGAGGGAACTATCGGCAAGAACGAGTTCAAATGGACACGGATGAAAGGTAGAATACCCAAGCGCGGCCGCTGTATCGTGTGACATGAAATTGACGCTGGCGCCCAAGTCACATAGACAATTATCGAATGGTACCGCATGCAAAGTGCATGGAATGGTGAAACTACATGGATCTTCTAATTTGTTTAGAGTTTCGTCGGGGTCCAGGTTAGGAGTTTTCGGGTTTGTGCGAAGATATTCAAATTGAGCTGATTCTCCATCGAACTGTTCAATCATGGCATTGTAGTTTTGTCGCATTTCCTCTGAGCTTTTTCCTGGTTTCGATGATTCCTCTTTGCATTTCGTCGAGGAAACTTTCTGTAAAGGGCTTGTAGAGGTCAATATGGGAGCTTTGTCCTGAGAACGCCCCCTACTTTAATTGCATTGTCCTCGATGCAAGAAGAAGTTTGGAGTACGTTGGCGTACTCTTCCTTGGCCGTTTTCGTCCGACCGGGTAGAGTACCCATTGGGCGTTTTGAACTCGAGGCAATCTGGGCCACCTGGTTGTCCAGAGCCTTAACGTGCGAAGCCAATGAGTCAAACTTTGCGTTAATCTCGGTGTGGTTTCTGTCTACTCTGGAGGAAATGTCGCGCATAAAGGTCGTGGTTTCCTGAGAATATTTCTTCTGCGACTCAATTAGTTGCTTGAGTAGAACTGTATTCTGATCTTCAGACGAGGGAATGGGTCCTACATTCCCTTGGAAAGGTAGTTGCTATGGCTTTTGAACGTAGAATCCCATGGGTTTTAAAGATTGTCCCTGCTGTGAGTGATAATACCCTGGTTGCGGCTGACAATTCTGCTGACCATACATAGCGTGGTTCTGATAACCCTGAGTTGGCTTTTGTTGTTGAGGATAAGTCTGGTCTTGCGGATTCGCAACATTTGGATTTCGGTAGGAGAGATTAGTGTTGTAGGGCTTGTACCCTTGGTTGCCCATGAAGGCGACTTCTTCCATGGTGAAATCAGTATTGTTAGGATCCTCGACTTCGCCGACGAAGTGGGCGGGAGTTTGCTGGGCGGATATCAATTAACCAATCTTGGCATTGAGGGCCTTGATTTCTGAATCTTGGTTGTCCGTTTTAAGAATTACCAGGGCACGGTTGGCGCATTCATAGTCCTCGATGTGGGAGGTGCTGCTCTGGACGAGATCTTCAATGAGTTCAGTTCCACGTGTCGGTGTTAACTTGTTAAAATTGCCTCCGCTTGCGGTGTTGAGTACCAACTGATACTTATCAGTCAGACCTCGGAAGAATGTGTTTACGGGGGACAGCTAGGAGAATTGGTGATGCGGGCATTTGACAGTATAAGAGGTGAAGCGGTCCCACGCATCAGCGAAGCTTTCCAAGTTTCTTTGACGAAAACCGGAGATATCGCTGCGTAGCTTGTTGGTTCTGGAGGACGGGAAGAAACGTGTGGCGAACTCCCGTTTTCATGCTTCCCAAGTAGAGATAGAGTCTCGCGGGTGCTTGACTTCCCACTGGTGGGCAGTGCCATCTAAGGAAAACGGAAAGAGTCGGAGCTTGAGGGCGTCTTCAGATACGCCGTTGATAACTACCGTACTGCAAGTGCGGTCGAAGAGACTGATGTGTTCCAGCGGACACTCATCGGGGAGGCCACTGAACTTACTATCTTTGACCATGGAGACCAGCCCTTGCGGTATGGTAAAGTTGTTGCGGTTAATCGGAGGTGGACGGATACCGGAGCGTTGTTTGTTGGCTATTGGTGTATCAAAGGAACCGATAGTTGCATCTGGTTGATTGTGATGGGCGTAAGGTAAAGGATCCGGGTTTTGGATAGGGGGTTGTCCATGTAGAACGGGTGGAGGTGGGGGTGGTGGTGGTAGAATCTCACCGTCCTGGGGTTCGGGTTGATTGTCCATATTGATGTTCAGATTTTGAGGTTTAACTGGCGGAGACGCTCACGACGGGCTCGACCAAGCTGTAACTCTAGCGCACGGATGTCAGTGTTGACTGGAGTTAGGCAAGAAGAACCGTGAGAACGTAGGTGCATGTACCTGAAATAAATTTAAAGAGATTGATTAAATAACAGAAAAGGAGAATCTTAGGCCCTAAAATTAACCAAAGAACTATTGCTAGCAAAGAGAAATCCCGAGTTGGCAATGGCGCCAATTTGAAATATTGGTTTTTGGCAAGTTGCTACTTCTACTATGAATTAGTAGAGCAGACACAAGAAAAAAAGCACGGACAAATGAATAGACTGGGTATATATCGAACCAAGTCGGGAGGTTTTGCTAGAGACAACAGACTTATAAGGAAATTCTTAGGTCTAAGCAGGATTTTATGTCTGTCACAAAAATCTTGCAATGATTGTCGTTTTAATAGCGGTAATGCAGGTGACCATTCAACAAGCAAACTAAACAGAAAATAACAGAGATTAAATAAAGAGAAAGTAGGCAATTGATTAGGCAAACATATTTCAGGCAAGGATTCTAGGTCTATGTGCTCCAGTTTTAATCTTATCTTAGGGTTAAGGGTTTAAAATTGGACTCAGCCACTCTCGCATGAAGAGCCTCTCTCACGGTAACTCTAACATCGCACTCTCGTGTCTGCATGCTTTGAGAACCCCGAAGCAGTGACTTTCCCATAACCC
>OVAO01003749.1:0-10910 GCA_900406285.1 Biscutella auriculata | reverse complement strand
TACCTACATCACTTTAAATTACTTATAGATATTTCAAAATTTCATTTTATATTTTTTTCTCCAATGTCATTTTAGATGTTATTAAATAAAAAAAATAAAAAATATTTTTTTTACATCCAAGGTTCGATGTTTAAAATATTTTTACAAAGATTTTTTTTTAAAGTTTTTTTTATTTTAAACATCCGTTAAAATATGTATACATAGACAATTTTTTTCTCAAATAATATTTTTAACTAAATTCACTAAAATTAAAAAAAAAATCCATTCGGCATTCGAAATCCCCTAATTTACAGCGTTATAACTTGAATAATTACCGCAAAATTAACACGTATAAAGAAATATAAAATTAATTGTAATTGACATTGACATTGAGAATTGTTAAAATAACATAACAACTCAGTAACACCTTTACAAATCATCATTCAAGAACAACCATGTAAATTTAGAAATTTTTGTAGGTTAATCTTCAAAGTATCACAAAATATGTTGTTTTAAAATACCATCACTAGTTCTTTTCTAAAAAAAACTAATAATTTGTTTTTGCCAAAAATATCACAAAACTAAATTTAAAAATCTCAAAACTAAACCCTAAATCATAAAAAATAAACACTAAATCCAAAATTATAATAATTAAGTTATAAACTGTTAAAGTTAAAATTTTCTGGTACACAGGCTTTTTATTGAACCATTATAAAACTTTTTTCTGGATTAACTAATATGTGTCATAATATATCAATTTATTAATTAAATTCTTAATAAACAAGAAAATAAATATTTTTTATGAAAATTCAAAATCATTATCTAATAATTAGTGATGCCGCATCTTTTCCAACTATACAAACATTACTTATTAACTATTGATTCTTTCGTCTATAGAAATTATTGTGCTTCCCTTTACATTTCACAGTTTGAAAACAAGATATCCTTAATTTATCTCAACTATAAATAATTAATAACTCTAGTCTCCAGTACATGTTCAATTGTATGTGTCAGTGTTTTCTTGCCTTAAACAACAATTATTGGGATGCAACTCGTTGTTGTTTTAATATTTGTTTTGTCAAAATATTAACATTTTAAATATTTAGATATTTGAAATGTTATAGATATATAAAGTTTCAAAGTTATATATGCATCTCAATTTTTATTTTTGATTCGAAATCTCGATGTATCAAAAAATATGAATTTATAGTTTTTTCTTGAAAAAATGAGAAATCCATATATATATATTTTTTTTTTTTGAAAAACATGGAATCTTAGTTTTTTCGAAAATAAACAGAATTTTGGGTTTTCTCGAAAAAATATGGAATCTCAGATTTTCTCAAAAACACAGAATCTCGTTTTTTCCCGAAAAACGCAAAATCTCAATTTTTTACGAAAACCGTAAAATCTCGAGTTTTCCCAACAAACACAAAATCTCGGATTTCCCCAAAAACACATAATCTTGGATTTTCCAAAAAACGTGCAATCTCAAATTTTTCCGAAAACGTAAAATATCGGGTTTTCCCTAAAAACACGAAATCTCGAGGTTTTCCGAAAAATGCGGAATCTCGATCTTTTTCGAAAAATGCGGAATCTCGATTTTCTCGAAAATACAAAATCTCGGTTTTTACCAGAAAAACGTGAAATCTCGGGGTTTTCCGAAAAACGTGAAATCTCGGGGTTTCCCGAAAAACATGGAATCTCAAAATACGGAATCTCGATTTTCCAAAAAATATGGATCTTGGCTTTTCCCGAAAAAGGGAAATATCGATTTTCTCCAAAAAAGGCGGAATCTCGGGGTTTCCCGAATAACTTGAAATCTCGGATTTTTCTAAAATACGCTGAATCTTGGGTTTTCCTAAAATGCACAAAATCTTGTTTTTTCTGAAATACACGGAATTTAGGTTTTTTCTGAAATATGCGGATTCTCGGGATTCCCCAAAAAAATATGGAATCTAGGTGTTTTTCGAAAAACGTGAAATCTGGTTTTTCCGACAAATATGAAATCTTGATTTTTTTTATTCCTTAAATCATTATATTATACATTAACTTTTAAAATTTAATGCCCTATATTTTTATAAAAAAATTGGCGCATAAAATCCTATATTTACTTACTTTGGTCCAAGATCGACCTGGCAATATATTATGATCCTAATTTTCGTTACTCCTAAATTGTTCGGATATGTAATGTCAAACTATGATTCACTAATCATTTGTATATATCCATTCTTTTTATATATTTATTTTGCTTTACTCATAAAGTACATATATGTATATATATTTTATACGAGCAAATTTGTTACTATAGTAAAAAGGTGTTATTCTAACTAGATAGGTGCTAAATAATATTCAAGAGAAATTTAAAATAATAATATTCAGCCATGATGTACCCAATGTTTGTGGAAGTAAACTTTTTATTTAAATTATTTCCAACAGCAAGCAACTCTAGATCTCGAATGCCATTTTCTTTACTTTGTTCGGTAAGGTTTTTACTTTGCGAATTGGGTTTTGATCGAATGCATAAACGAATAGACACAAAATATTTTACGAATTTCTCAAATTTGGGTATATCTTTGTGATTACTCTGGATCACAATTCACTAATTTCTCTATGTTATTATACTTACAGATACACAAAGAGAGATTCACAAAAGGAAGAAGAAGACTTGAGTTTGGGAAAAAAAACAACAGATTTAAAGACGAAAACGCAAATCCAAAATGACACCAACACACGCGTATGGAGCTAAAGAGGGATGTATGTAGGTTTGAACTGATAAACTTAAACCTCACCCAAGACCAAACTCGAGAGACGATTAAAACAACCCGCCAAAATGTTCACTATTATTTGTCGTTTTCATGCTTATTCTACTTAACGAGAAATAGTAATATTATGATAGGTTGTAAGATCATGTGTATTGGTTAGAGCAAGTCCAATGGAAAGAAATAAGTGAGTTTTTTATGTTTAAATTGAATATAATAATAGGCTGATGGGAAGAAAAAGTAAAGAACCATTTCTTATTTTAGATATTTTGATACTGCGTAAGAAACGTGGAACAAGTGGCTCAAACCATATTTTCTTTAGTTCTTAAATTAAATAATTATTATTTAATTTATTAAGATCTTTTGTTAAAAAACTTGTAATGTGGATGGTCTTAGTATATTATAATATTTTATTAATATATTATAAGAGAAAGATAGAGAAAAAGTTGTATGTGAAGATAGAAAGAAAAACGTGTATCTAGTACGCGTGAGAAAGAGATAATCTATTTTAATTGGCCAATACTTTTACCTTTTTTTACCAATAAGAATTTAACACTTAAGAATTTTTTTTTTTGGTAATTAGTGAATTATATTGAAAAGAAACGAAAAGAAGAATACAAGAAAAAACTACAGCCCTACAAGCTCAAAGAAAAAATCCACAATAGTGGTGCAAAAGAGAAAGGCCCAAGGTAACAAAGCCATAAAGGACCCAAAAAAAAAGAAGCCCAATAAGAGATTCAAGAAATACAAGCAAAATAAGTTTCCAAGAGAGATCGATGATGTTGCTGGAGGTTGGGTTTGGGCTTGATGCTAATTAGAGTTGCATGAAGAAAAGTGTCAATTTGCTTTTTGAGCTGGGTATGTGGCAGCTCCATGAGGGCGAAGATTCTAGAGTTCCGCTCTCTCCAAATTGAGTAGATGATGGCCTGATTAATGAGCTTAGCAATCTTTAAGGTGCTTGGATCCAGTAGACTTGGGGTTTGACTCAGCCAGTTTGCCGCCTCAGCAAGTGTTCTCGGACAGTTGGCCGTTGCTCTTCCAATGAAATAGTTCCATAGCTCCTGCACATAAACACAAGCATAGAACAAGTGAGAATGTGATTCTGGAGCAAATTTACACAAGGGGCAGACATTATCATTGATTAAGCCCCAAGAAAGTAAACGATCCCGAGTGGGTAAGCGGCCAAGCATAGCCAGCCAATGGATGAAGGAGCAGCACGGGATCGCATGGCGAAACCACACAGCTTTGCACCACGTGACTAGAGGAAAGTGAGCACGGATGAGCGTCCAAGTGTTCTTTGAGTTAAACTGAGGTTTGAAAATATCGGGAGCATTTTTCCACATGTATTTATCGGGACCAGCTTCCGTTGTCGGAGGAGAGATCGCGACTAGGTGAGTGAGAAAGTGCTCTGCTTCATTCGAGCGCGCATGAGGCAAATTCCAAGAGCCATTCTGAACAGCATCCTTAACAACAACATCAAGGCGGAGGCGAAGCATAGAGGGACCTGAAACAGAGAGATAGTTAATTAGTGGACCAAAGTGTGTCCAACGATCATGCCAAAAGGAAGCCGAGCTTCCATTCCCAATACTGCATCGAAGCATAGGAGAAATGCGGTATTTGATAGCCAACATTCGATTTATTATCCAGGAGAAAAGAGGAGCAGGTTTTATCAACCAATAACTCTTTCCCTTAAAAGCATGCTTTTTCACCTAAGCTATCCAAAGAGATTCAGCTCTGTCAAACAATTCCCAGACCCTTTTCATTTGAAAAACCACTTGAAAGTCTTCCAATCTTCTTATGCCCACTCCACCTTCTTCCTTGGGCCTACAAATATCAGTCCAGGACACACGAGCACTAACTCGGTTGTTTGAGCCCGAGTTTTTCCATAAGAAATTTGAGCATAAGGAATCGACTTTTTTATAGAACTTCTTGGGAATAACAAAGACTTGGCTCCAGAAATTAACCATGCCATATATAACCGCTGCAACCAGACGAATTTTCCCCGCATAAGATAAAGACTTTGCTGTCCAAGAGTTAATTTTGCCCGAGATTTTCTCCAAAAACGGCTGAAGCCCCGAGAAAGAGAGCTTAACCGAGTTGAGAGGGAGACAAAGGTATCGCGTGGGCAGATTACCCAATTTCAGACCAGTAGCCACACTAGTTAAAGCATCCTCCGAAGGTAAGTAGCCGGCTAGGAATAGTTCAGACTTGAGCGGGTTCATCTCAAGACCTAAAAGAGAGCTAAAGTCTTTAAGAACCTCAGGAATGCCCAAAACCAAGCTGAGCGAGCCATCCGAGAATACCAAGAGATCATCAGCAAACGTGAGGTTAGTAATAACCGGGTCCCGACATTTCGGATGCAGAGTGAACTTCCCATCAACAGCGGCCTTGTCAAGCATCTTGGACAGAATTTCCATCGCCATTATGAAGAGATACGGTGATAGAGCATCACTCTGCCTCAAACCTTTTTTGCCAGGGAAGAAACCTACAAGCTCACTATTGAACAAGATGGAGAATCTATGCGTGGTTATGCATTCTCTAACCCAAGTAACAAAACGAGAAGGGAATTGCTGGGCCCGAAGAGTCTTGAAAATGAAATCCCACGTAATCGTGTCAAAAGCCTTGCGCAAATCGACTTTCAGAACAGAGCTCTTTCTAACACCCGGCTTCGAGAAATCACGGATAAGTTCTGAAGCGAGGAGGACATTATCGCCTAGCTTACGCCCTTTCAAGAAAGCAGACTGAGACAAAGAGATACTATTAACCAGGAGAGGCTTTAAACGGTTCGCAAGCAGCTTGGATATGACTTTGTAAGTAACATTATAACAACTGATCGGGCGAAAATCCTTTAAGTGAGCAGCACCATCAATCTTTGGAATGAGCACAATTGCGGTGTTATTAAAATCCCGAAGAAGCTTTCCTGAGGAGAAAAATTCCGAGACAACATAGATGAAAGTAGGGCCAACAATGCTCCAGACAGATTTAAAAAATTCAGAAGTGAAACCATCTGGGCCCGGACATTTGTCATCGGGAAGACTGAACAAAACACCCTTGATCTCTGTCTCTGTAATATCTTTAGAAAGATATGTCGACATGGGGTGAGAGCAACGGAAGGGCGAGATAGCTTGCAAAGTTTCTAGAGGGCAAGGACTCGCATAAGTGACCTGACCGAGAATAGAGTGGAAGTACTCAACAACGTGGTCCTTAAGATCCTTAGCTAAAACCAGGCGCTGTCCCGTTCCATCAATAAGTGGTTTCTCGCCTCATGAGACCTTAGCGATTTATGAAAAAAGCCGGTATTCCGATCACCAAGTTTCAACCAATGAACACGAGACTTTTGACGATAAAATTTTTCCTCTGCATTCCTCAACTCAGTCCAATAACGATGCTCAACTCTTTCCTCATGAGCAAGAACCAAAGATGGAGCCGATAGAATCCGACGCTGCAAACTGGCTACCTTATCAGCTTGATCTCGAGCCCTCATTGACAAATTGCTATAGTTTGAGTTGTTTAAAGTCCTAAGGATCGGCTTGAGCTTCCGAAGGACTTTAGACAACTTAAATTGAAAAGATCCAACAATGTCGAGAGGGGTCCAATTATCACTAATGGTCTTGGCAAAATCTGAATGGTCCAACAGGTGGTGAAAGAAGCGGAAAGGAGTCAGCCGACGATGCAATCTGTCTGGGAAGCTGATGAAACACGGAGCATGATCAGATTGACCCGGCGCAAGGAATTCTGCATAGGCGGTGGGGAATTTGTCGCACGAATGGCTGTTGACTAGAAAATGGTCTATACGCTTGGCAACGGGGTCGATGACATGATTATTCCACCAAGAGAAGGTAGATCCTTTAATGGGAGCCTCAAGTAGTTCAGATTCCTGTAAACAAGATTGAAAGTCAGAAATTCCCGAGATATCAATATTTCGCTCTAAATAACTAGAATGATGATGAAAGTGAAGAATTTGATTAAAATCCCCAAGGACCATCCAAGGATTGCTGCTCAACGGATTGCCCTCACATAAACCTGAGATATCCATCCATAAATCTTGTCTTTCAAGAGCAGAATTTAACCCATAAAAAAATGACACCGTGACTCTTGTACCATCCCAAGGAACCAACACACCACAAGTAACCATCTGCGAAGAGCATCTATATACAATTAGAGAAATCCTGGGATCCCAAACCAACACAATTCTCCCTGCAACGTGATTATCATAATTCCCAAAGAACCTCCAACCAACCGGGATAACTTTTTTAACTCAGAATTATTTTCTTGAATATGCGTTTCTAAAAACGCACCCAAAAGAGGCTTATGGATATTAATCCAATGTCGAACCGAGGATTGACGAGCTTGGCTGTTTAAGCCTCTAACATTCCAACAAAAAATCATGGGGAAAAACTGGGCAAAAATCGAACTAGATAGAAGAACCGGGCGGGAGGCCCTTCTTCATCACATTATGCACGACCTTGAGGGAATCAATAAGGTCGGTAGAGGAAGGCACTGGCTGGACGAGCTGCTGATCCGCCAAAGCTATGGGATGAGGGGTAGCAAGATTATCCGTTTCTCTCACACTTTGTTGAGAACCCAAATCAGTTGTTGGGGCGAGATTAGAACTAGCAGCAACCAAAACAGCATATGACTGATGATTACCACGCTTAGGAGACGGAGATACAAAATCCAATACCTTATCATTACCCTTCTCAAGCAAGAGTGGTTGATCCTGCTTTTTCTCCCATCGCTGGGATGGGATGCGAGACCGAGAACGATTGTCTATCGGCCTGCGACTGCGAGAGCGGGAGGGTCTTTTAGATGGTCCAGGAGGGGATTTTGGGCAATGAAGCACATCATGGCCAAAGACTTTGCAAACCTCACATCTTGGCGGCAACCAGGGATAAGAAACCTCAATTTCTATTTCCTGGCCATTTGGAAGAGCTGTGAATATTACCGAGGGAAGCTTCTCCAAGAGATTTACTTCAATAACCACCTTCGCAGTATCGAGATTCTCCTTCCGTTCTGTTTTTGACGCTAGAGACTTCGGGTCACCTATGGTAGTGGCTATGCGATGGAGACTCTTGTTGTTAAATAAGGGAATTGGAAGGTTCCTGAGCTCAACCATGACCTGAGCCTTCGTCATTGGAGAATGCACTGAAGCCAACGAAGGAGACTAAGTAGAGATGAACATTGTGCAACCCACGATATGCCAAGTTGAGCGACTGAGAAGGATCGATCTAGTTCTGGGTTTGGAGACTTTGAACAGGAATGAGTTAGAGTCAAGTCTGTTCACAAAGATACGAGGCCCTCGACGAGCCCACAAGGCATTAACCACCCCTATAATACGGCCAATATCCGGAGGGGTTCCAGGGAATCTAGCAACGAGATAGTCCTTGAATTCTTCCTTAGCAATCTCAAGATCCTCGAGAGGGATATTAACCAGAGGAGCACCAGAAGAGTGAATGGTCGGAACCCCTTCAGGTTCAAGGATCCCAAGAGAGGCGACCACGTTTGCCCAAGATTTATTTGTAGGAGAAGAGGACGAGGCTTGAGCGACGGGAGAAGTGCCAGAATCAACCAAATTTAGAGGAGTAGAGGACGAGGCTTGAGGGACGGGAGAAGTGCCAGAATCAACCAAATCTGGAGGAGGAGCAACGGGATTTGCGATCGCCAGCGGCGCAGCATCCGAATCAGCGACAAAAACTGCAGGAGGAGCAACCGCATTTGCTGAGGTCAGCGGCGCAACAGCAGAAGCAGCGACGGAAAATCTATGGCCGGCGGCGCGGAAATAGGGTTTGCCGATGTCACAATCGGGACAAAAGATGGGGATTCAGCCGATCCGGAGATCAGAGGCACCTCATTTAGATCAAGCCCTCGCGGAGAGGAGGAAACGGCCGCAATCTGGCCTGCAACCTGAGGAGACAGAATCTCCGGAGAGATCGAAGATTTATCGGAGGAAGAGGAGCTTCCCTTCTGACGGAGAAACTCGGGGGAGAACTGGAACCAACGGAAGCTTTTTCTTCTTTTTCTGACGACCCATGCCGGACCGTAAGCCGGCCGGCGGGAGAGCCGAAACCGATAACAGAAACTATAGCAATCGTCTTTTCTATTGCCGAATAACGGTAACTTTTCGCCGAATCAATCGCCTTTCTATAACCTTAACACTTAGGAAATTCTAATCTTCTTCTAAAATATATCATTTTTCTATCATTTTTATTTTTTGATCATTAATTTTAAACCCTAAGAACCATTCTAGAACTTCGGATGGACGTGTCCTAAATGACTTATTTTCAATTGCATAGGTTATTTGATGATCATTATTGGTAACGTGTTTCTTTCTTTCTTTTTGTATAGTAAGTGAGCTTAATAAGCTGTCCTTTTATTTTCCATGTGAATCAATATCTTTCATACGGCTCACATAAGATTCTACCAATAATTTTTCAATAAATTATACATTATATAATTCCGAATATATGTTAAAAATCTTTCCATCTCTCTTAAATTTTTATTTAAACTATTGTGATCAAGATATATAAAAAATCTCTGGATAGATTGATTAACGTAACCTTATTAGTTCAAGGAATCTAACGTGGCACATTTCAGTTAATGAATTTTCAACCTAGAAATATTTATATTTGTATATATTTATAATATTTTAATTGTTAAGTTGTTAATTTTTTAATAATTTTTTTAATTGTATATTTACAATTAAATGTTTATTATTTAATTTTATTGATTGATAGTATTTTTAAAAATAAATAATAAAAATCTAAAATCAATTTAAATATTAGTTTATGGATGAATCATTGTTTAAAATAATTATTATGATATAATTAGATACCAATCTTTATTATTTAATTTAATTGGTTAATAAATATATGAATCACGTATACTGTAATTATCCTTGTAAATAAATCCTATTTCAAATATTTTCTAAGAGATATTTTGGAGATGACACATCATCATAGCATACATGTAAATAATATACAAAGATAAAGTTATTCATTAAAAATGTTTCTGAAGTAATATATAGAAAATACAATATTAAATAGATATATAAAAGGTATATAAGAATCATAACGTTATGTTAAAAATGTTGAGTAATATATGTTGCTTTAAGAAAAAAATCGAAATGAACATATTGCATCATAAAATTCTAAATTTTCAAACAGTTGCATACATATTTTTTACTGGAAAAAATTCCTTTATTTTGTTGGTTTTTCATTTTGATATTAAAGCTAGCATGTAAACAATTTTATTCATCGAAATTAGAATATGTAATCTAATAATTTATGTTAATGCAATTATTATATTATCTAGAAATTGAATTTCATATATTGTATATATTATTAATAAAAAGAAAATTTTAGACTGCCGACAAAAAAAATTAGTCAAAGCAAACTGAGAGAGTCCACTGGAGGACTTGAAAGTTAGACAGAAAAAAAGTCAGAAGACTTCGGGAAGAATATGAGTTAAGTAAATTAAGCCCTTTTAATTAAATAGTTAATCATAGTTTAGATAATTTTAGCTGTCCAAATCACAATCTCCTTTTTAGCCCAATCTTTAACAGCCAGAACTGGCCAGCTACCAACATATACATACATCTATCCTCTGTCTAAATCTCCCTCAAATCACCCATTAATATTTCCATAATCCCTCAATTGATTTTTAATTGTATTATTTTAAAGCATACAAAAAAGAAATAATTAAAAAAAATGCTCCTGATTCCTGAATATATGCGTAATATCCGTCGAAAATAATGCTAAAACTATAAAATATTTCCAAGATTGCTTTTAAGTCAAACGCCAAAAAAAACATTTGATTAGTTCCTAGGCAGGTTTGCACTATCAAACACCAAATAAATGAACAAAATTGTTAAGAATACTTTTGGTTTGATTTAAATTTTTATTCCATCTGGTGGATTTGTAGGATCACATTTTGTCTAAATTTAAATTTATCATTCCAGAATTTGCAGAAATATGTAATTAATAAAATAGCAGAACTTATAGACAAGTATAATAGCCATTAACAGTTACAAAGAAATTTAAGATTTTCTCACTTTCGAGTTTCTAATACAAGAACATGAGAAACATGAAAATGATCAAACAAGTATATTTTTTGAAAAAAAAAAAGAAAGAAAAAGCGTACAAATTAATTAACAAGATATAATAAACTCACAAA
>OVAO01003746.1:0-10914 GCA_900406285.1 Biscutella auriculata | reverse complement strand
ATGATTAAATCAATAAAAGAGAAGAGATTAAGAAAGGAAATGCAATAATACTCAAAGTTTTTACAAATTTCTCCAAAGATTCAANAATTTCTCCAAAGATTCAAAGAGAGATAGAGAGAGTCGTGGAAAACTAAGAAGAAAAACTAAGAGAAAAGATAAGATAAGAAGGTATGAGAGTAGAGTTTTTAATCCTATTTATACTCTCTCCAGAATGACTAAAATGATTTAGTTCAAAAACAGAGTTCGGGAGCCTAGACCAATCAGGCTGACCGGTATGGGTGACTGGTATGGTGACTGCGAATAAAGGACCGGTCACAATCTGACTGGTATGGTGACCGGTGTGGGCGCTCAGGATTTGTGTCTGGAATTCAATTGTCGTCAGATCTACGTGTTTTGCACCGGTGAGGGCACTGGGATGGATGACTGGATGGGTGCCACAATCATGCTCACAGCTTCTTTTGCTTCTTATTTGATCCATTTGCTGAGTTGATCCCTTCTTGCACCTGAAATACCAAAAACTATGCAAATGCTAGCTAGAAGACTCTAAAATGCAACATAAACTAATGAAAAATGAATGAAAACGAATCCTAAAAATGGCTAAAAACACAACATATCATTGATCATGTGATTAGTCAAGGGATTGTTCATTTGCATGATTGATAAAGGTGTTTTTACCAAGGGATTGGATTAGCCTAACTTGGATAGTTCATAGACTAAGGATCATCACTGAATGATAGAATTGAGTAGCATAAACTTGAGCTTAATCACCCGAGTCAATTGCTTATACCTATTTGCTTAGTTTCTCTTAATATTTGGCTATATCGTTCTCGTTGATTTTTTATGATCTTGAGTTGACTTTTCTTAATTGCGTGCATTTACTTAAGATTTGGAATATAGTTGTTTAGCGACAAAGCATCCTCTATATTGCACCTAGACTTAGCATATTCTCTCCATATAATTAGTGAGTAATCAATCCCAAAAATGGTTCGATATCATACTTACCACTACATTACATTGATATAGGCTAGGTTTCCATTAATCAATAGTGAGAAACCGNTTATCCCCCCCCCCCCCCCTCCTAGACTCCACTCTTCTAGCCCATAGAAAAGTGAAGTTATCAAAGTGGCGTCGTTGCCGATTCAGAATTTTCAACTAGCAGTGAGTTCTTTGCATTTAGTTGGGACTGGGTTTTCTTTTTATCGTACCTACTAACTTCTTTACTCTCTATTTCCCGATTTCAGGTACCGTCTCTTTGGACTAACAGAGTAAGTAAGAAGACTCACATTGGTCATCATATTCTCAATATGGACAATGAGAAAAACAATGGGACCAAGGCTCATAATCCTCACCTACCCCCGCACTAATTGGAATGAGAATGAACCTGCTACACAAGTGATGCGTACCCAAATCAGCGATCCACCAATCGTAACACCGAACTTTGAAATCAAGTCGAGTTTGATTGCCATGGTACAAGACAACAAATTCCTTGTATTTCCAATGGAAGACCCATTGGACCACCTAGATAGATTTGACATGTTGTGTAACACCGTCCAACTCAATGGAGCCAGTGAGGATGCCTTGAAACTCCGTTTTCCCATTTTCTCTAGGCGAATGTGCTCATCGCTGGAAAAATACATTGGCTAGAGCTTCCATCGTCACATGGGACGAGTGCAAACGCGCATTCATATACAAGTTCTTAGCTAGATTTTCAAGAAGTCTATAAGGAATGTGTTAATCACGCTTTGGATCTTTACTATAGGCTTGATCACTATTTGTTCTATAACAACCGATTGTGTGTACCTAATGGGTCTATTCGAGAATTGTTTATTAGGGAAGCTCATAGTGGCGACTTGATGGACCAGTTTGGAGTAGACAATACCTTGAAGGTAGCTCAAGACCATTTTTATTGCCCACACATGAAGAGAGATGTGGAAAGGATTTGGTATCATTGCCTAAAATGCAAACGGGTTAAGGTTAAGGCCTAGCCTCTCAGTTTGTATACTCCTTGACCTATTGCTTCTCACCCATGGCATGATATATCTATGGACTTTGTGCTTGGTTTTCCTAGAACTAGGAATGGAAGAGATTCTATATTTTTTGTGGTAGATAGGTTTTCAAAATGGCACATTTCATACCATGTCACAAAATTGATGATGCATCTAATGTGGCTAATTTATTCTTGAGATTGTTAGGTTGCATGGTATGCCTAGGACTATTGTTTCAGATAGAGACACGAAATTCTTAGCCATTTTTTTAGGACACTATGGAATAAGCTAGGCACTAAGCTCTTGTTTTCAACAATTGTCACCCACAAACCGATAGCCAAGGTGAAGTTATGAATAGAACCATGTCCATGTTGCATAGGGCCATAATAAAAAAGAATCTTAAATATTAGGAAGAATACTTGCTTCTTGCTGAATTCGCTTATAACCATCTTAAGCATTCCGTTTTTAAGTTCCCTCCTTTTGAGCTTGTTTATGGTTTCACTTACCCATTTGGATATAATCCCTTTACCTTTCTGTGAAAGTGTAAGTGTAGAAGGAGAAGAGAATGTCGAGCAAGTGAAGGCGCTTCATAAGAAGGTTAAGGCGAATATAGAAGCTAAGACTCGACAATATGCTAAAAAAGCCAACAAATGGCATAACGCACAAGTGTTTGAAGTAGGAGATCTTGCATGGATCCACCTAAGGAAGGATAGATTTCCCGAGGAGAGAAGCTCCAAGCTTATGCCGAGACTAGATGGACCATTCCAAATCACCAAGAAAATGAATGGCAATGCCTATCAAGTGGATCTTTAAGGTAAGTATATGGTTTGTCCAAGCTTCAATGTTGCTGACTTGGTTCCTTTCCATGTAGGTTGAACGGATTTGAGGTCAAATCCTTTTCAAGAAATGGGAGATGATATGATCATGGAGGATCAAGGCTAAGAGATTGAGATAGAGGCACTCCCTCAAGGTTCCCACCAGACCAATGACAAGAGCAAGAGCTCAAAGGCTTGTTGGAGTCGTGATGTATGTGTGGAAGAACCTGGAGGAGCACACCAAGCAGTTGGAGATTGAAGAAGAACTTGATTTGGTCCATTTCCTAACCTTCTCCAACACATTCATCTTAGGTTGGGCACTCTTTTTCCTATGTTGGGTTTTATCCCAAGTGGTTTCCCCAACCAAGGTTTTAACGAGACCCTTGATCAAAATAGCCTTTTGATGAACCACCAAGGAAACCAAAGGAAGAAAGCCACTCGAGACTTAAACCGAGACATATGATATCATGGCTTCCTTTGCTCTTTCTAGCTTCCTTCCCTCTCTTTTAAAACTCAGCATTTTCCCAAGTGCTAGTGCTTCCTTTATGTCTTGAGTATTTAGATTCATTGTTACCAGACTTGATTTCTTTAGCTTTCTTTCAAAATCAATCAAGAGATATTTTCTCTCAAAGTTAGCTCATTTCCTTTCTAAATGTGTCATATCTTGAAAGGAAACCTTAGGTGTGTCATATCCTAGGGTTGTTGGTGTATCTAAGATTTCTCCTTAGCCTTAGTGGTCTATTTTTTCCATGTTCTTGCAATTTCACCCCATCGTTTTATCGTACCGCTTACGACCATTCCTCTCGCCGCGACCGTAACGATCATCACTTGTTATCGCCAGAACCATATTCCCTCGTCCCAAAACCTTTATCTTTCACTATTTCTCTACCCATCTTCCACAATTCCTCCTCCATTTCCCTCTTTTGTCACGTCATGACTCTTCTCCTCCGTCATTCCACCTGAACTCGCCGCTACAACACCCTAGCCCCGATTTCACCGCGGTCAGCCTCCTAATCTCTTCAAGTTGGTCATTTCCCTATCCAAAGGAGAGTGTGTCAGGAAGGTTCTACTTCATGAGATATATTTCAGAAATCTCATGGATGTAAAACAACTGTGGAAGAAGTAATGGCCTTGATGGTCAAGGAGGAAACGAATAATTCATCTTATATGTAAATCGTGGGATGTGAAGAGAAAGAGTTCTTGAAAGAGGATATTCACAACCTTGAAAAAATCAAGGAAAAGGAGGAGAATGAGAGGCAAGAAGAAGAGTGATGTCACTCAGGTTTTATCCTAGTCAGCTAAATCTGTAAATGCACAGAGAACTGCTATAGTACTTCAGGATCAGATCCAAAGAGACTAAAGTGCTAACACAAGAGAGAGATAAGACCTAGTAGTGGCTAAGATGAAACAAAAAATGGTTGTGAATTGATCATGCAATTGTGAAAGTAGTGTAAGCGGTAAGAAGCAAGAAAACGAGATTGATAAATGATAATGCGGGTAATCAGACCTAGGGAAATTCTAAAAGGGGTTTTTGGGAACTACTTCTATTTCTAGTCGATAAATGAATTCAGATCTTTCGAACCTATTTCGAATATCTGAAAATAGACTAACCTAACACGGGGGGCTAGCCTATGCCTAGATTAACTCTTCAAACACGTAACACTTGTCATTGGGCACTAGACTGATAATTATCTCTAAACAAGACATGCTCTAACTTTCCTAAACCTTATCTCTGAAAATAGACTAACACAATCTCGTCAGGGCTAACCTACGCCTAGACAAGCTAGTCGAACACCTAACGATTTTCACTAGACGTTAGACTAATAGTTGCTAAAAAAGACTTAGTTTGGTTTACTAGACTAATCTAGTCTACCCTAAGGGCTAAATTCATAGTCTAAACTTTTCTGTGTTTGTCGATTTGGGTGATCTAATTAATTGCTTGTCGGGCTTAAATCATCTTAAACCTAGATCTAGTTTATCAGGCTAAACCTAAATTACAAATCTAAAACTAGTAAAGGATCCTACTATTTTATATTCTCTAAACTTAAAGAAGCATTAACCCCAATTCTCCTTTTGTGAAAACCCTAGATATAATCTATTCAACTACTCAAACATGGTAGATCCAATCAAACAAGTCATAATTAAAATCATTAAACAAAAGTTGAATAAAATAAATAATAAGGTTCATATACAGAATAGAACCACCCTGGTCTCGTCTACGTGTCGCGAGATTTGCAGATGGTTTGAACGGTCTGCCTTGAATCGGTTCAATCGAACCAGATGTAGTTTGTTTGAACCAGACCTCACTTCTTCAGTCGTTCTATTCTTCTGGATTGATCTCACTAGTCTTGCTTGAGGAAGTGGTTTAGTCAAACTCAATGTTGTTTGATCGAACTCAAGCTTTGACAGATTCGAGTTTCTTCGAATCTTCCAATAATCACGTCCAAAAGATTCCTTTCTTTAAACGCCTACTCCAGACAGTAAAATCCTAAAAAGAGACAAAAGACTCCAAAATCAGGTTAATACCTCGTTAGAGGGTTCATAATCATGCCAAAAGGCAAGTTATAAACCCCCAAAATCAGGACATATCAATTCCCCCAAACTTGAACCTTTTTGCTTTTCCTCAAGTAAAGACAATCAAAAGCCCAAGGGGAAATCGTAGTGACTCTTCTCTCGTCAGCTGACCAAAACCTAGACCACATAGAGACTACATAGAGACTAAATATGTTATTACATTGTCCCTAGATCCCCACGATGACCACTCAATCTTGTCCATATTCTGAATTTACACTTGCAAAGACTCTACATTCAAGGCAATTAACTCACTACATTCTTTCAATCAGGGAAAGAGGGCTATGTGACGATGTAAGGAGGCTTATTTGATGGAGAGGTTAAAGTGTTTGGGATTCTCAATCAAAAGTTGTCAAAGGGTCATATCATTATGCAAAATCATGAGAGAGAGCGAGTAAGTAAGGACCTTGACCTAACATATTTTCTAGCAACAACAATCAACTACCCATCCTGAACTGAATCATTTTTTTAATTAAGCAATGACCGTGTGCTCACTTGCGTTGGTCTTCCGGAAAAGTACATAGTACCTAGCTTCGATCCTCCGGAAAAGTACCCTTTTTTGTCGGCGCAATATGAACTGTAACAAACGTGGATCAAACCCTGGTTGTTAAGACTCAAAGTACCAAGGGAAGGGCTTATGACCATATGGGCTACTGTGAATTCATTATAGTACTTAGTACCCAACTTTTGCATATGATCCATCACCTTCAAGTAAGATGGAACCCTTGGACCCCGAAGCTCTTCTTCCATGTTCCTTGTTATATGCACTTCTACCATAGGCGGTGCCATAGCCGGCAAAGGTACCACTCTAGGCAGCCTTGCCAAAATCTGAGTCAAGATGCCCAGTACTTGACCCAGTTGATTTGGAGCCCCATGGACTCCTCCTGCATCCCCATTAGCCGCATTGTTTCCCACTCCCACGGCCTCCACATTGGTCGGGTTTTCATCTTGGACATCCCGATCTCCTTTGGCCACATTCCTAGCAGCCTCATTCCTCGAGTTCTCCTCATTTCCATTCACAATTGTAAACCCCTCGTCCACCATATCTAACCATGTTGTTAGCCAATAAAAGTGTGGTTATCATTACCCTATCCTCTTTTCCAAGCTTCACATTTTCTATCATTTTTCATGTCATTCAGTGTTTATTCATGTGCAAAATCTGAGAGATAGATTAGGAAATAGAAGTGTAAAATCAAACAAAGACAAAGATTAAAGGAAAGAATTGCAATAATATCACCAAGTAATCTGAATACAAAAGCTTAAAAGATAAATGAAAACTGAATTCAACCTAAAAAAAAACTCTTCTTCTTAAAATTGTTTTGTTCTTCCTTATATATTCAGGTAAAATGACAAGGGTTTTGGTCTTGGTTTTTCTCTGCACGCGAGACATGTACCAGTCAAGTAGACTAGTATGACTTCTACAGACAGGTATAGATCATGGACCGGTCATGGCTATGACCGGTGTTGTTGACCGGTAAAGGCTCATGTTTCATTTTTGTCTTGTGCTTGGTCAGAGCTATCGGTCACCGAGTGACCAGTCTTGATTCTACGGATGGACTCCTAAGGCGTGCACCAGTATATGGTACCGGTCAAGGCTGACCGATTCATGCTCCAGGATTCGGGACTTGTGCTACTTTGCCCCTAAAATGCACCTTTTGATTCATTCTTCAGTTTAAGCTCAACTTCGCACCTGCAATGTGAAATATTGTGCAAATGCATCCTAAAAGACTCTAAATGCATCATATACGAGTGCAATGTGCATGAAATCAAACAAAAACCATCAAAAATGTTATACATAAGCGGTCATTGAGGCAATCTAGGGAGAATGCAGTAACAGATTTTGTTTTATGTGGTTTGCAGGTTGAGTCTAGTTCATTGTCAGTTGAAGAGAAGAGAGTCCCTACGTTTCTCCCTCCTTGGATTTTTTCTACACTTATTTGAGACAAACAAAGGTTCAAGTCTGGGGGAATTGATATGTCCTGATTGTAAGGGTTGTTACATGTTTTTTGTATGCTTCCAGTCCCTATCGAGTTAGTAAAACTTGTTTTGGGAGTCTTTTGGTTTCTTTTTGGTTTTTACGGGTTTGGAGGTGATATTTGTAGAAACGGATCTTTTGGACGTGATTTCATGAAGATTCCGTCAAGCCTAGGATCGATCAAACCCCATCAAGGATCGATCGATCCTCACTCTAACAACAAGATCATTGGGATCGATCCGCAATTCTTAAAACTGACAGAAGAAATGATGTTGGGACCGATCAAACCTGTCACATGATCGATCGATCCCCAAAATGGAAAATACCCAAATTTTGCATTTTGAATCCCAAGCCTAGGAGAAACCCTAAACCTACCTTGAGTGTTGCTAGAAACGTAGGGCTTGTCTAGATTTACTTTTTAGGGGGATAGATCTGATTTGATATTTTATATCTTGAACCCTTGTTTTAATTATTTTATTCTAGTATTGTTTTATTACATTAAAACGCCTTGTTTGATTCCTTTGATCATGGCTAAGTAGTTTAATACATTGGATCTAGGGTTTTCACAAAAGGGAAATCAGGATTTATGTTGTATTAGGATTCTGAGAAAAAGGAATGTAGTTAGATTTTTCCTTAGTTTCTGAATTGTAACCTAGATTTTATCCCACTATTTACATATAGATTTATGAAGATTAAAGTATGATAAGCGATCATTAGATCACCCATATTAGAAATTAGAGAAGTTTAGGCTAGCGATTAGACTACGTAAGTTAGAATTGGTTAGTCTAATAAACTTTACCAGATTTTATCTAACATAGTCAGTGAAAGATGGTTGTCGGGATTTATAGGTTTTTGTTTTCAGCTACGAGTGACATGGGGTTAGTCTTCAAAGGGTTAGTTAGGCGAATGATCTAGCACCTAAGACATCGGTTTAGTCTTACAATATAAATTGAAGTAAAGGGAACATTGAGTAGATTTTTTCTATCATAGCATACCTAGTTCAGACGTAGTCAGTGAAAATTGTCTGTCTGAACTTCTATGTTATTGATTTCAGCTCCGAGTGACATGGGGTTAATCTTTAAACGGTAAGTTAGGCATATGATTTGGTGCATGAGACCCAAAGATTAGACCTACAATAGAAATCGAAAATTCAGAGATCTGGATTCCCTGTCTCGCTCGACAATCTAAGCAATTCGTGAAATTCCCCCTTTAGAATTTCTTAGGTTCGATTGTCCGCTTATATTTACATGCATTTTTATCTTGCTTTTTACTGTTTTCTTAGTTGCTAGTTACCAATCACAATCTCTTACTATATTCGTCTTAGCCATTACTAGGTTTTATTGTCTCTTTGTGTTAGAACTTTAGTCTTTGTGGATTTGATCTATGTGTACTGTTGCGATCTGTTTTGTGAACCTGCAGATAGTTATTTACGGTAAAACTTTGAGATGTCAGTCGACAACCTAGATATAGTCGACTCAATCTATATTTTTTTATTTTTTATTTTTTATTTTAACTTTCTGTAAAAAGAAAATTAGTTTTATCTCTATAATATTTATAGTTTTTCGTTATATTTTATATTTCTTTTTTAAAAATTATTTTCCCATATTATAAAATTAAATTATCATCGATAAAAATTCAAACAAAACAATTAAAATTCCTCGCTTGATAACTGTTAAGGCAAAGTCGTGAAGCCCTCGCTATACTTTCGATAATACGCAACGTTGTTGCAATGAAAACTTACGACGACTTAACGACAAACATTGCATTGATCACGTTCCTGTTAAATCGTTAAATCGTTGCAAAGTTATAGTGGTATTAAGAACATCTCCAAAAAAACTTTATTTTAAAGTTTTAAAATTTTAAATATGAAATTTTGAGGTGTTGTTCTCTAAAACCAAAATTTCAAATAAAATTTTAAAAGTATTTCTATTTTATAATGTACTCTTTCTATTTTTTATAACTAAGTTAAATTCATAAAAATTTTATAAATCACAAACACAAATATTTAAATATTACAAAATATTAATTAATAAAATATAACACTAAAATATAAAATCTTACGAATAAATACATAACTAAATTTTAAATTTCAAATAAAATAATACATTATTCCGTAGATTTATAAAAATTAAAAATTTACTACATTATACCACATTTTTTAACATTTTTTTTAATTTTATGTTTAAAAGTTAAATTTATAAAAATAAATTCGAAATATCTATGAGATATAAAAATTTTAAAGACTAAAAATGATAATAGACAAAATATTTAAAATTATAAATTTTGATGTGAAATTATAAAGATTAAAATGCAAGTAAAAGATGAAATTCTCTGTTTAAAGTTTTGAAAAGTGAATTTTTTTTTAAAAACAAAATACTTCATCTTTAAAGTTATAGAATATTTCAAGTGTGACGTCGAACCAACGTTATTTTAGCAATGACTACTGTTTCACACAAATATAACAATACTTTGCGATGATTTGGGTTTGCGAAGAGCTCTTAGCAACGTATTTGTCTCCATCGCTACTTGTCCCTATGTCTCATTAACGATGTTACAGCGACGAGTTTATCTGTTGCTAAATTTGTGTTTTTTTGTAATGAAATATTAGAAAGTAACTTCATCTATAAGTTATCCTGATTATTAGCAATTCTGTTAGGATTAGAATTGCTCAAATTTGTATAAATACTCTCTTATTATTATAACACGTTAAACAACAAGATCAATAACAAATTACTTTCATTCATTATAATAATTCATTATAATTTAACAACAAGATCAATAACTCACCATAGCCTCTCGGCTTACTCATCTTCAAATCCTCATTATCCAATCTTCTAATGACTACTCACAAGACCATATCCCCATATTATTTAACTTCTGGAGATAATCTAGAAGCAATTATTTTTCAACCTTTTCTGACGAGTTCAACCTATGACAATTGGGCATTGCACTTTCGGATGGCTTTAAGTTCTCGAAAGAAGTATGGGTTCATCGATGGCACGTTAACAAAACCAGCAGCTAACTCTCCTAACCTTGAGGATTGGGTGGCTAATAACCATCTAATTGTTGGATGGATCAAGCTAACGATTGATCCCAAGCTTCGATCAACTATCTCCACCCAAGAGGTAGCACGTTATCTCTGGGAGTTGATTCGAAAACGATTTTCTGTCAAAAGCAGAGCTCGTCTACAACAACTTCGTCTTGCTTTATCTATGTGTAAACAGAGTGGATCTTCTATTGACGCATACTTTGGAAAGCTAACGAAAATCTGGGATGGTATTGCAGAATGCACAACAACTAAACGGTGTGGGACTTGTACGTGTGATCTTAACACAACACGGGAGAAGGAGCTTGATCTACTGAAAGTACATAATTTTCTTGCAAGACTCGCGACACAATTCATGGTGTTGTACATTCACAGCTATGCGTTATCTCGTCACTTCCGGACCTAGATTCGGTCTATCAAACAATTCTCCAGAATGAAACAATCAATGCTTCAAATATTGAAACAGAGATAATGAGTTTTGCTTCACAATTAAATCCGCCAAGCTCATCGCATAAGCCTTTT
>OVAO01003744.1:0-10916 GCA_900406285.1 Biscutella auriculata | reverse complement strand
CCAATTGCATAAATTAAACCCGATTGCATTCCAAAATTGACCCGATTATTTCAATTTGTAACTCTGTCTTCTCAAAAATCCACAAATCGATGAAAACAAATCCCTAGACAACTCGATTTTAGTTGTTCTCATTCAAATATTGTTTAAATCCTTAACACAAAGAACATAGTTTAAATTCTTTAACAAAAATACCATAAACATACTGGTCAACTTAGAATAAGTAATCTAGAAACATCAAGCAAAAAGAACACTTAATATCGTGATTTCTTGGTCCCAAAAACATGTCTGATAGGGATTCTTAATATCAATTGCTCTTGCCTATCCTACGTCAATAGCGTGCCCCCAATGATACAAAACATGTGGAAATGATAGAAAACCGTTAGTTGTTTTTGGTGAAAAATATGTATAACTGGACTCCTATTGTCGATTGAGTTACACATGGAAAATGTATAAAAAAGGATAACTACGTTCGAATGAATGCGTTCTGCATGCTTGTATTTATTACGTAATGCATGCACAATAAAAAAAACTTTTTATTGATAAATGAAATTTAGGAGTAATAAACAAGTCTTAAAAACACCCATAAAACAATAAAAGTTAACTAAGAACATCAAAAAAGAATAAAACGCAATCTCTGGATTTAATGGCGCCAGAAACATGTCTGACAGACATCAACGGAATTCCTAAATGCTTCTGTGTCACAATTGTGATGTGTCCACTGATGCGCAACCCCTAGAAATCCTGCGATGGATCCTCCACAGGTGCAGGCGTCAGACTCATATCCTTTTAGAAGCTCAACTGTAGTCTGATGACATCTGTTTAAGAACACTAAATGATTATGCCTAAGATTGTTCCTCTGTCTCGACATCTCCGTCATGGATTCTAACAAAAGCGGTTTCAATAGGGTAGACAACTCAGAGTATCCTTGGTTTTTTCTTTCGCCCCCTCTACAACCTAGAACCAAACCATACACATACCATGCTTCTATGTGTCCTTTCTATGAAGCTGATTCTAATTGTTGCAATCCTCTCTCAAGTTCCTCTGTTCCTGTTCTCTCTACCAAATCGATGATGCCTCCCCGGTATACTGCCTCGACATTCTCATTTTCACGAAATATTATCATGGCAACGTCTAACCTTGCTACCTCTTCAATGTTTCCAAACCGTATAAATAAGAGTTGTTGGAGAGAACAATGACTGGAAATGTGTTGAGATTTCCTGTGCTTGCTAAAGGCTTTTGACACCATTCCGAGAGATGTACCATCAGTCAAGTTATGCTTAGCACGTAAAGTGATGTCCTCCAGAAATTCATCGGCTAAATTAACTAGAGAATGTCCATTTTGTCTCACCATCTCTCTTCTCACTCTGTTTCTTTTGGAAGTTTTTTTTATGTTTTGGTGAAGACATGTTAATGAAGAGAAGAAGAAGTAGTTGGTTTAATAAGGGATATAATAAATCCAATTAACGAAGGGTTGTAAGAAATGATACAACTGGACAACTACTCTAGACTTAGTTATGCATTGAATTGATTTGATACAGAACCATATTAAATAAGAGAAGAAGGGTTTCAATTAATGAAGATTGCAATGAATGAAAATGGTGTTATTCAAGAGGGGTAATGATACAAATGTGAAAAGATTTTGTGACAAGATTTGGTATCGCGTGATAAGTTTTGTTGTCTTCCATTTACCAAAAAAAAGTTTTGGTGTCCTCGGTGGGAATAATGTACGACTGGAAAACTATATTCGAATGAGTTAGGACAACTAAAAAAACTAATTACAACGAAACTAAGGATTATAAAAATAAACAAGTGTTAAAATAAAATTTCAAGGAAGATGAGAATGGTCCATAAAGGGTGCATAAAGAAGATGAAATAAGATGTTCGTTTCACGGTCCCATTGCCTCTTCACTCCATTCATGCACATGGTCCATCAACGCTCGGTTGTTATCTCTATCACAGTCAGGATAATAGTTAACTAGAAGGTCAACCACTATACCAGTACCTCCCTATAAATGCACAAAATAATTATCCGTATGATCGTTCCTCAGTCTGTCCATCTCATCCATAGATTCTATCAACGTCGGTTTCATTAGACTAGCCAACATGTCGAAACCTTCGTCTCTTCTTTCTACAACCGTACAAACTAGAATCAGGTCGTAGAGAAACCACACTTTGTTGTGACCTTTCTCTGCATCGGCTTGTAATTGTGCCAACCCTTCCTTTGCTCAATATATTCTTCTGTTGTCGAAGAAGTTAGTGATACCTTCCTGGTACAATGCCTCATGATTCCTAGCTGCACAAAATTGTTGCATGGCTACATATAAACTTATTACCACATCACTGTGTCTGATGGTTGGAACAAATATGAGTGGACCGAGATGACATTCACTTCAACTGGCTTGAGATCTTTAGAGCCTTCTAAATGCCTTTGATACATTCCCGAACTGTGCACCAACAATGAAGCTCGACATTGTCACACATAAGGTGATATCTTCAAGAAGTTCGCCAGGTAAATTTGCCAGAGAAGATACCCTTTTGTTCGCCATCTTCTTATTTTCTTTCATCTCGCTCTTTTAGTTATGTTTTTTCATTTCTTAAAGAAGACAACTTAAGTAAGAGAATATGAGGTTCAATTAGGTTTAATGAAAGATTTCAATTAATGAAGGGTTGCAATTAATGAATAAGTGGGCTAATTTAATTGATGTGATACAAAACCGTAAAAATTCTCGCCTGCAGAAAAGTGAAAAGTTTTTAAAAATTCAATAACTGAACACAGTTTTCCCCAAGAAATTAGTAGTTTCAGATCCTTAAAAGTTATATTTTGACCATTTTAAGGAATCTTTGGTTGAACATACTTATAATCTATTAATTTATAGTTGTCCACATGATTTTAGTATTTTAAACATGACTTGTAATGTTTCTATATTAAAATTATTAAATAATAAAATAATTCAAAGGGTTGACATCATTATAGTCATCAAGATGGTATAAGGTTCCAGNTCCATATAATGTCAAAGGTTGTCTATGAGAAACCAAATTCAAAATTCACGATTTTATAAAAACTTTGATGCAATCATCATTCACGTATTCATAAAAACTTTAATATAATCATCATAAACGAATTCATAAACCAAATATAATGTAATCATCATTTATGGAAATTATGTTGATATATGCTCTTTAATTATGGAATTACATTTTATGCAGGCGTTTCTCCTTTTTGGGAGCTGAATTCAGTTCTTTTTTAATTAAATATGAGAATATCCCCTTTTAAAGGGAGACAAAACGGACAAAACGAGCTCACAAAATGAGGAGATATTTAATTTTCTTAATCGTGCTTTATTTTCTCTAATTGTTCTTTATATTCAATATTTAAAGCAAAACCTATTTTTTCTCATAAGTATTTTAATCATTATTTCAAAATCCTCAAAACGAGGGGATATCCACTTTTTGAAGGAAAACTGAAAACCCAAATAGCAAAATTCGAAGATATTTTCCATATTTTCTATCCATAACTCAATCGAAGATAGTAGTCCAGTTGTACATATTTTCCACCGAAGTCTAGTTTACAACCATTACGCACCGTTGTATTACCCAACAAACATTTGTACCCTTTTGTATCAAATCAATTGAGTAAACCCAATTAAACTCATCCATTTTCATTAAATAAAACAAAATAAAAATTTATACCGTTTTGTATCAACTCAACCAAAATTAATTGCAACATTTTCATTAATCACACCCCTTCGAGTTCCCACCTCATCTTCTCTTTATTAAGAAAAATAGAGTGAAATGAAAAAAAAACAAAGAGATCAAATTTTCGATTGAAGATGGCGACAAGACCTCCAGTTTCTCCGACAGATTTAGACGACAAAATCCTCAAAATAATCATGTTGTGGGTGGCCAGGGCTTCCCTGCTTGATGGTGTGTGGCTGATTATGGTGTCAAAAGTCTTTAAGGGGCACTGGAAATCACCTATCGTTTGCCAGCAATGTCCTCTGCACCAACTCCCCTTTGTTCCACTATTCGGAATCGATGTTGAGGTGAGAAGGTTAACCGTCGCAATGAACACATTTCGATAGAATGGGAATCCCGAAGCATTGTTCCGGGAAGAAATCACCAACCTATTCGACATAAGAAAAACATAGCAACGAGGGGAAGGGCTGATACATTTCCAAGTCGCTGCACAAACCGGACACCTCAATGCCCTCAATATGTCTATGGCTTGATTCTATTTTGTAGGGGTGGCAAAATAAAAAAAGAAGGTTACGACATGTTGGATACCCTGCTGAAACCGACGTTGTTTGAATCTTTCAACGAGATTGAGCAACAGAGGAAAGATCTCCGGAAAACATGTTTAGTGTTTTTACGAGGAGGTATTGAGACGATGATTGACCTTCTAGCAGGATGCGTTCGGGACATGGACTGTGGTTGTTGAGGAGCCACGTTCAACTATCTTGACCATGTGATTTTTTGGGGCACCAATCATGCTGACTTCACGGAGGCCATTGACATTTGTCAAAATTGTTTTTGGCACCATCAAATCGTGATGTTGCGTAATCTTATTTCTTGATGTTTCTTAATGTTTTGTTCTTGTTACTTATAAGATTATGATTTTTCCTTATGTTTTCTAAGACTCGTTTATTAGTGGGAATTTGGTTTATGTTTACGTTTCTTAAATAATACATTCATACGTAGTTGTCCGGTTGTACACATTTTCCATGCATGAAAGTAATCTAGTTGTACACAATTTCCATGCCTAACTCAGTCGAAGACAACGTCCATTGTGCTCAGTTTGTTAAATCATTCATTCAAATCTTTCTTTCTTTAATGTTGTTTTTTCTTAAGCTGGTGATTAATTTTAAGTCAAAGATCTTAGGATTCATGTATCTTTATGAATGTAAATCATAAAGTACAACAAAACACTTAAGTCGAACATCTCTAAGTACTAGTTGTCATTCAAATTATTATAAACGTATCAGAAATATAATATCCTGGTAAATTTGAGAAAATTGTGCTCAAGAATGACTACACAAACGTATATGGTGTATAGGAGATGATTGAGCAGAACATCTAAGCTCGATTTTAGAGATTCGATTTTTCATTTTAGCTCGCCAAAATTGGACGAAATTAGGAATGAAAATTCTGAGAAATTATATTTCATAACCGGGTCGGAATTAAATGGTTTAGTTAGGGACTCAATTGTAATTACACATATCAGTGAAAGGGAAAACTTCTTTTTATTTTTAAAAAATTAATTTCTTATTAAAGTCAAATGGACTCTTTTTATAATTGCACATCTCAATAAAAAGGAGAGTGCCAGTCAATAAAACTCGATAAAACTAAACTTTGAAGTCCCCTTTAAAATGGCATTCCAGTGACGTTTTCCTTTTAATCACTACTAGAATTTAGTTGATAAAAAAATATTCACTACAGGAATTTTATCCACATAATATGTGGGTGATTTGTTTTTAAATTATAATTACGATACTTTTTTTTAATATATTTTAATTTTAGATGTATGATATTTAATTTGTACTATATGTTTAATATGTAATTACATAAATATTATATAATTTTGAATATTACACATTGGTATTGAATGTGAGTTACAATTTTACATGTGAGTTGGCCCTAATATTAGAAGTATATAAACACAATTTTATTAATATTTTTCTATATACAAAATATATAATGAATTATAAAAAAATATTATTTATTTTGAGAATTATTATAAATATTAAGATTATTATGATTTATTGTTATATTTTTGTTAAATTTATCTTAAGAAATTATTGTATAACAAAATTTATATTTATCTTTATTTAAATTTTATTATATTTATTTTGAGAAAATGTCTAGTTCTTAATTTAAGTCTTATATATATTTTTGATTTTATTTTTATTAAATATTTTTATTATTTAAATTAATTTTTTAGGAAATTTATAAAGACCTCTCATATAATTTTTAATGATTTTAAATTCATAAAAATATTTTATGTTTTTGAAATAATTATATAGAAATAGGGTTTCCAAATCGTGCTTTACAAAGAAATTCTTGGTAATAAAGTTGTATAGACTACATGCAATTCTTCAACTCTAGCCACTCACAGAATTCTAACCCATGTCGCATCTTTCTTTTTTTCCAGTATGCTTTCAATCTTGCGGACGAGATTCATTACGATAAAATACTCAGGTTTCTGATAACACTTCCGACAGATTGATATATATTATAAATTTCCCACTAAATTCTGAAAATGAATAAAAACTTGTGGAATTTCTCGATGATTTATTGGAGGATATGATATGATATGTACGTTGTTACCCTAATTTGAGTTGTAATATAAACGATGGCCTCAACGGCATAGCGAATAACAGAGAAATATTCACATCTTCTTCTTTCTTGGATATGGTATCATAGTCTCGTCAAGGCAAAAAAAATTTCTTCTTTTTTGAATTTCATATTCGACCATGTCAAATGAAGGGGATACGAGTTCTGGAAACGTGACAGCTCCACTAGCTGAAAGTCACACATTTAGGCGTACGATTCATCCATATGATTTGTCGACGAGTGATAATTCTGGTTTGATTATCTCGCAGGTGCTCCTAAATGGGGATACCTTTGATGATTGGTCTCGTGAATTACGAACTGCCTTGCAAGCTCACAAGAAATTTGGCTTCGTAGACGGCTCAATCACCAAACCCAAGAATGCTGCTCCTGAAATAGATGATTAGTGGACTATAAACTCTCTCTTGATTTCATGGATCCGTAACTTCATTGATCCATCCCTTCGCCAAGATATCTCGCACTTTGAGGTTGGGAAGGATCTATGAGATGATATTGCTGAGAAATATGGAGTTGTGTCTAGTCCACGTATTCAACAATGGAAGCATGAACATGTGACTTCTAAGCAAAAGGGCTTGAGCATCAAGTCATATTATGGTAAATTGAAGAAGCTATGGGAATATTTGTCCGATTATGATAAGAAAGACCAATATGTTTAAACCACCTGCAACTGTGTCTGGCAAATTGAAGAAGCTATGGGAAAATTTATTTCAGTTTCTCAGATGATACATCAGAATCCGTGTTTTGCTCATTTTGGTCACGATTTTTGTGCCATTCAAGACCATTCGAGGATGCTGATTGGCACAAATGAGGAGCATAATGGTCTCTATTATTTCTGAGAAGTCAATGTTGGTGGCGCGATAAGCTTGCAAGTGAACACTTGGGTTGATGTCTGGCATCGTCGCCTTGTACATCCTTCTCCTCATATTGTTTCTTTACTTCCTGGTGTTAGCCATAGTAGCATTATTTCTGATTCGGTGTGTGAAGTATGTTTCCGCGCTAAACAAACTCGAGATTGTTTTTCTACAACCAATAATAAATCGATTGAATTTTTTTAGCTTATTCATTGCGATGTTTGGGGACAGTACTGAACGACCTCTACATCTGAGCCTCAATATTTTCTCACTATGTTGATGACTTCTCTAGATGTGTTTGGTTGTTTCAGATGAATGAGAAAAGTGAGACTTCTACACACATAAACAATTTTTTGCAAAGACTATGAGTCAATTTGAGAAAGATGTCAAGGCAATTCAAAGTGATAATGCTACATAATTTGTTTGTATGCGCGACTTCTTCCTTCAACAAGGAATAATTTATGAGACTTCTTGTGTTGGGACACCACAGCAAATTGGTCGTGTAGAGCGAAAGCATCACCATATTTTAAATGTTGCTCGGTCTGTGAAGGATATCATTGGTCCTTGTCGACAGGTCTGTGAAGGTCCCAGTGGAAACATTGAAAGATCTTTCGGTCCGGTTAGAAAACACATAGATCCCGACCGATTTTTTAGTCATAGAGATGGAAAAGAGCCAAAGGACCCACTCATCTTTGGAAGACCCTTTTTAGCAACTATTGGAGCTGGAATCGATGTCAAGAAAGGAAAAATTGACCTACATCTCGGTAAGGGCCATGTGCAACAATATGACATGTGGGAGATTCTGAAGAAGCCCAATATCAACGGTCAACTATTCTGTGTGGAAATCATGGACGAGCTCGCTGACGAGTACCAATAGGAGATGGCCGAAGAAGACGCTCTACAAGCGGCTCCCACGAGCAAGGATTACGAAGATAAAGCTCTTGGAGCTCAAGTATAAGAGTTGCAAAATATGCTTGATACACATGGGGTTCTAGAAGGACAAACTAAAATTGAAGACCTGCCTCGAGAGATTGAGCTTGAAATCAAGGCTTTAGAAGATGGGACCGAGACTAGCAATGGTAAGTCCAATCTCAAGGAAGATTGAAGCGAGTTAAAAGCTCTCAAACTCGAACATAAACCCTTCCAAAGGGTCTAAGGTATGTGTTTCTAGGTTTCAACTCCACTTACCTTGTGATTGTGAATGATGCCTTGACTGTTAGTGAAATTGATTGCTTGATTTGTGAATTGAAGAATTTTAGGAAATCAATAGGGTATTCTCTTGATGATATTAAGGGATTTCCCCATCTTTGTGTATACATTGAATACATTTGGAAAATGAGTTCATGTCATCTATTGAACACCAAAGAAGGCTACACCCCAATTTGAAAGGGGCGGTGAAGAAGGAATCCTTAAACTGTTAGATGCCAGAATTATATATCCCCAGTTCATATAGTAACTGGATTTGACATGTTCATGTAGTTTCCAAAAAGGGTGGGATAACTTTTGTTAGGATAAAGACAAGTTAATCCGTATTAGAACTATAATCGGGCATATGATGTGCATTGATTATAGAAAATTGGATGCAACCTCCAGAAAAGACAATTTTCCTTTGCCCTTCATTGATCAAATACTTGAACGCTTGGCAAACCATCCCTACTATTGCCTCCTGGATGGGTATTATGGATTCTTCCAAATACCCATTTACCCCTAATGACCAAGAAAAGACTCCTTTCACATGCCCTTATGGTATCCTTGCTTATAGAAGGATGTCATTTGGGTTATGTAATACGCCAACTACAATTCAACGTTGCATGATGTCCATCTTCTCTAACTTGATTGAAAACATTGTTGAAGTGTTCATGGACGACTTTTATGTGCATGGTTCTTCTTTTGCTTCGTGTTTGTCTAATTTATGCAAGGTACTCAAGAGGTGTGAGGAGACTCACTTGGTACTAAATTTGGAGAAGTGTCACTTTATGTCATAGATGGGATAGTCCCGGGCAAATAAATCTCTTAAAATGACATTGAAGTTGATAAGATAAAGAAAGTGGTGATGACATATCTCAGAACACCGAATTCACTTAAAGGAATCATGATTTTCTTGGTACATATTGAGTTCTATAGAAGATTCATCAAAGAATTATCAAGGATTGCTAGGCCACTAGCAAGATTGTTATGCAAAGAAGTGGAGTTTCGGTTTGATGAAGAGTGTATTGTTGCCTTTAATAAGATCAAACAAGAGCTGATCAACGCCCCAATTGTGCAACCACCATATTGGGATCTTCCTTTCAAGATAATGTGTGATGCAAGTGTTTATGTTGTTGGAGTAGTTCTTGGGCAAAGGAAAGACAAAAAGCTCCATGTAGTCTTGCTAGCAAGACTCTAAATGATGCTCATGTGAAATATGCTACTACCGAGAAGGAGTTGTTGGCCATCATCTTTGCTTTTGAGAAATATTGGTCCTACCTAGTGGGATAAAAAATGATAGTGTTGATAAATCATGCAACATTGAGGCATCTATTTGAAGATCCAGAATCTTGTGGCTGATGGAATCAGGACGCTGATGTGTTTTGCATTAGAGGAGATTTGGAGAATTTCCTTTTTGGGATTTTCAAAAAAGGAAATTTGTTGTTCTGGGATTTTCAGAAAAGGAAATAAGATGTTGAGTCTGCATCAGAAGAGAATCGAGCTCTCGAAAAGATTGCCGAGATGGAAAGAATATTTAGAGAATATTCATTCTGAGATTTTAGAAAAAAGAAATCGTGGGGTTTGGGAAACTTTCATGTAATAAGATTTAAGGAAGATTTCTTGTATTGAGGGTATATATTCAAGAGTAAAGGGGTTAGCTAGGGTTAACACTTTTGAGGATATTGCCAAGAGATTTATGCCTCCAAGCTTACCAAAAAGAACAAGCTTGGACAGTGAGTGTTGGGTCGCTTGTCTCTGATAATTGATGGTTGGGTGATTTCAATCAAAGAGAGTGTTGTTTGCTCTTGGACGTTCTACGTAATCTAAAGATTGGTTTAGGTCGCGGAGGGAACTTCATAAGGGTGAGTCTTGTACCTTCAAGCTTAAGAAAATCACAAGTGTTCAAGGGGAGTGTTGGGTGTCTCGTCTCTGATTAAGTCAAAGTTGGGTGAGTTTGATCAGAGAGAGGTGAGTGATTAAATCTTGGCTTTTGAACCAATCTAAGGGTAGGCTTAGGCTTGAGAGAAAACATTGTAAGAGTGATATTTGTGTACAAAGATACTGCTTATAAAAACAAGAGTTTAATCGCTTAGTCTTGGCATTTCAAGACGTAATTCTTGTGTTGCTTGATTCTCTGCACTTGCAATTGGTATCAGAGCGGTTACCTCAAGAGGACTACGTGTGTTTGTGAAGTATGGAGAATCTGAAACAATATGTCATTGTGACAAAACCTCTGAAACTTGATTCCAAAAACGATGAGGTACAACTGAAGAGAAAGGATTAGAAAACCACAAAGAGATTGGCGCTGGTAGCAGCAGAAGTCAAAACTAAACAAGGGCCATATCTGGAAGATCATGTGAGGTAGGTTGTGAGGAAGGGCTTCAAAAGAATGACTAAAGAACATAACAGGGGTGGAACAACCTCAACAAGAGTAGACAAAGACAGAGAGGCCAAGAAATCAGATAAACAATACAATGGATTCCAAGGCTTTGGACACTTTAAGGCCGAGTGCCCTAATCTCAAGAAGAA
>OVAO01003742.1:0-10919 GCA_900406285.1 Biscutella auriculata | reverse complement strand
GTCTTGAACTCGAGTTTAGGTGCTTTCAATTCGCTCCAATCACTCTCGACCTTTGGCCTTTCAAAATTGGGATTATCTCCAAGTTATAGATCAAACGTGGTAATCTCCTCGAAATTGGAGTTTTCCAAAAGAGCTCTGTGTGAGTCCAGTCTTTTCTGCATGTTCTCAATCTCGATTCCGAATAATTCATTTTGACTTATCTCCTTGGTGAGAGCTTTTTGCAAGACATCTTCTTGAGAAAAGTCCTCTATGTATTCTTTAGCTAGATAATCTACTGTGTTTGTCCTTAAGATCTCAACAGACATGGAGGGTTTCTTTAGCATCTCTCTCATATCGAATTGTTTCACCTCGTTGTTCCCCAGGTGGAGATCGATTTTTCCCTCCTTGACGTTAATAATCGCTCCTGTTGTAGCAAAAAATGGTCGTCCAAGAATAAGGGGGTCTTTTGATTCTTCCTTCATTTCTAAGATGATGAAGTCTGTAGGTACTTTTGTGCTTCCTAGTCTGACTGGTAGGTCTTCCAGAATTCCAACCGGGATCTATACTGATATGTCTGCCAACACAATTTGGATACTGCACTGTTAAAAACGGTAGATCCCAATTTCCTTGCAGTGGAGTAAGGCATAACAATAACACTAGCCCCTAAATCACATAGACATCTATCAAATTTAAATCCTCCCAATGAGCAAGGGATAGTAAAACTCCCTGGGTCCTCCATTTTAGATGAGTTTTTGGATATCTGAATGATTGTGTTGCATTCTTTGGTGAGGATTACAATTCCTTTCATGTCCTTTAGTTTCTTTTGGACTACATCTTTAAGAAACTTGTTGTAGTGAGGGACAAGCATACACGCGTCTATCAGTGGCATATCTATCTGGACCTCTTTCATTTGTTCTTCAAATTTGGCTCAGAACTTTTCCATGAGTTTTCCTTTTTGTCTTCCTGGAAAAGGTAGCTTGGGTTTATAGTTGGAGGTCTTGATTAAAGGTTATGCCTCACAACTGGTGTTACCATTGGCCATGCTATCAGCTAGCTCTTTGGCCTTTTGTGCATATTCCTCAGTTTCTTCGTCAACTTCATTGGAATTCTCTTCCTGGATTTCCTCTATAATGTCGTCGTTCTCTTCTGGGACAGCTACCCCCCACTCTGTTTCTCATTGTCCTCAATGGGAGTTCTGGGAGGTAGTGCCCTACCACTCCTAAGTGTAATAGCTTACACAAAATCATTAGTAGAATATTGATTAACGATGTTCATCACTTGGGCAGCAAAGTCTCGGTCGATATCGTGCATGTGAGAGGCGATTTTATTGAACTTATCGTTCAGGTTGTTGTAAGTGTCATCTACCTTTTCCTGAATTTCCCTTTTGAATTCTTGGAAATCTACTTCTCTTCTTTTTTGACCTTCAAGTAGTTTTGTCAGAAGGTCCATTGATGTCTCCTCATGACTTGGTGCGTAATCCAGGGAATGAACTTTGGGTGTATTGAAGTTCCTTTGGGGCTGGAGAGTAATTCTTGTAATGTGTTCGTTGTCGAAGACAACATCGAGCTTTGAACCGATGTTTCTGATATCTTGTTCAACCTCTGGTAATGGAGAAGAGTTTATGGCATTTGCATAGTAGTTGTCACTGTAGTTGTATTCACTCTATGCCAAACTCTCTATCAACTTATAACCTTCTTCATACGTTTTGTCGAGGAAGTTCCCTGAGCTAGCTGTATGTAGCATCATCTTGTATGGTCTTGAGAGTCCTTTGTGGAAAGTGTTTAGTAGTGACTCATGTGGAAAAACATGATGTGGGCATTGGCGGATGTATCCTTTGAAACGATTACAGGCTTCGAGTAGAGGTTCTGAATCGTATTGACCGAATGTAGATATATTGGTGCGAATTCTCGCTGTCCTAGCTGGGGAGAAAAACGCAGATAGGAAGCTGTGCTTGTAGTCTTCCCAAGTCTGTATAGATTCTGGTGCTTGGCTCCTTTCCCATTCGTAAGCATGTTCTTTCAGAGAGAACATGAACAATCTCAGCTTGTAAGCATCTCCAGTAACATTCTCTAACTTCACTGTCTGACAAACCTTGTCAAAATAATCCAGGTGTACCAATGGATTTTCAGTAGTGTACCCGTGAAATGGATGATTCATTAGAAGCTTTAGCTGGATATCTTTGATTTCGAAATTTGGTGCCTCCACAGGAGGTGCCTTTATTCTTAATCGGTTCCCATGATGTTTTGGTTTGTTTGTGTCGCTTATTCGCATAATTGTGTTGTCGTCCATGATAATTTATTTCCTAAAATAGAAACAGGAGATATCGGTGTAAGTAAATGCAGAAAATAAAAACCTAGTCCCGAGCAAATGCCAAGAACTAATTGTTATCACTATCACCCAATATGGTAAAGACGCCAATTGATAAACATATATTTTCGGTCGGTTATCTTGGTTTAACTTATTCTCTAGTGGGTTATATCGGTTTATCAATGTAGATATAGCAGGGAGTAGAGTTGTCGAACCAATATCGGGTTGTAATAGCTAACTAGCTCTAAGTTGGAATTGCTAAGTCTAGGTGGAATCGTGAGGGTATTCTTGTCACTAACAATCATAATCACACTAACAAAACAAAAATGAAGCGAATGTAAAGAACAATTAAAAATCAATAATGATAAGAAATGAATAAAAGCAAAAATTAAAGCAAGCATATGGATTAAGGTATGGAATGAGGAGATAATCGACTTCTAATGATGTTTACTTTCACACTCTAGGTAGTCTTATGTCTAAGGATCTCAATTCTAGGCTAATTCACTCTCGTGATAGAAACCCCTTTCCAAGTCATGAAACCACACAATCTCTGCTAATCACACGATTTGGAAGCAATGAGCAAAATCCTATACAAAAATCTATCAATCCTTAAACAATCTCTTGCNATCTCTTGGAAAGGACTAATAAACTTCAAAATTATTTGATTGGGGAATTTCATCGAACACCTTTCGGGGATGAAATTCCATAGGTTCATAGATAAGGTGATCAATCAAATCTAAGCTTTAAGAACGATAATCTCGAAGAAGACTTATTCTATATATCCCTAAACATCAAAAGAGTTCTAGATCTACCCCAAAACAACCTCAATCCATAAGCTATAACGACTACTCACACATCATGAAAAACACTTGTAAGGTTTTTGTTCATGGTGAGAGGAATAGAAGATAGAAAATGGAATTGCAATAATATAAATCAAATAATCCAATACAAGAATTTAGATAGCAAAAGAACTTAAGAAAAACTAAAAGAGAGAAGACTATGATAAAAAGGAGGCTAGAAGAGAGCTCTAGGATTTTTGCTCTTGGTTCTATTTATAGTGAACCAATTTTAGGTCAAGAAAATGGAATATTCTAGGAAATATTTTGTTCTTCGGAGGTCCCCACCGGTCAGTGCACACCGGTGGAGGTGACAGGCGGTCTTCGGCCGTCAACCCCTGTTCGCTCTCCACCGGTCTGCGCTCACCGGCGTGCGTGACTGGTGGTGTTTTTTGTTTCGGGTATGGTCGTGGCGCGCCGGTCAGTGCACACCGGCGTTCTTCTCTCAGTTCCACCCGTTTGAGCTCCGCCGATCTAGTCTGACCGGCGGCCTAGACCAACGGTTGCAGTTCTTCGGGATTTAGTCACTTTTTGCTCTTAAAACGTTTTGGATTGCTCGATTCATGCCTTTTGCCTTCTTTGCACCTGAAATGGTAGAAACTATGCAAATGCACCCTAAAGACTCTAAAATGCATCCTAAACTAATGCAACACGAGTGAAAATCGAGTGGTAAAACCGATAAAACTTACACTCATCAATGAATTATTGGAAATCTCATCGTACTCTTAAATGTGCACGAGAATTAGTTGTTGGTTCTCGAGAGAGTGGGTATAATGAATTACCTGGATATCTACACATGATAAGAAGAGCAATTCCGGGTACACTCACACGTCTTGAGGTAGATGATAGTAATAGATTCAAGTACATTTTCCTTGCATTTGGTGCTAGCATTAATGGATTTCCATTCATGAGAAAAGTGGTTGTTTCGACAACACATTTTTGCAAGGAAAGTACAAAGGCGCACTTCTTATCGCTACAACTCAGGATGGTAATCTTCAGATATTTCCAATAGCTTTTGCAGTTGTCGATACAGAGAATGATGAGTCATGGGAATGGGTTTTTAGGCAATTAAGTTGTGTGATAGCAGATGAAGATGGACTAGCAATATTTTCAGATAGGCATAGATCCATCAAAAAAGCAATTGGAAAAGTTTATCCAAAGGCCAGCCATGGAATTTGCCCCTATCATCTATATAAGAATATATTGCCTCGATTTACAGGTCGTGATGTGTTTGGTTTAGTTAAAAAAAACGGCCAATGTTAACAGAATTTCTAATTTTTATACCACATTTGATGCTATTGGAGCCTTAAACCGATCATTACACGACTACTTACAACAAGATGATGTAAGAATATGGACGTGTGTACATTTATCTGGTGATAGGTACAATATTACTACAACACACATTGTTGAGTATATGAATAAAGTGTTATATGATGCAAGGAGTTCGCCAGTCGTACACCTTTTAGAAGCAATCATATTTTTGTTGACAAGATGGTACTCCTCACACCGAAATGATGCAGAGTTGATGAAAATAAGTCTTACCCGAGGTGTGGAGAAGCTCTTAGGGGTAATCTCTTACTTTCTAATTTATAAATGATCAATCCTTTATTACTTACTTCTAACCAGTTTTTTCATTACAGGCACATATACCATATGCTAAGAAGCTTATAGTACAAGAAATAGATTTGCATCAAGTTTGGGTGACAAGTGTATCGTCTTTGCATGTTGTCAATTTGACAGAAAAGAAGTGTTCATGTCGTAGATTTGACTTAGAGAAAATTTCATGCACACATGCAATTGCTGCAACCGAAGCCAAACAAGTATTTGCTATATCTCTATGTCATCCTTACTACCACAAGAATTTTTTGTGTAACGCATAGTCATCAGCTATCATGCCAAATAATGTTGATATACCAATACATGAGCATGTATCAAAGAGGGTGTATTTCCCACCTTTAGTACGCCAACGACCTGGAATTCCTAAAAACTCCAAATTTAGATCAATTCTAGAGAGAACTGCAAGTAACAAACGACCAAGAAAATAACATTGATGCTCATTATGTAAACATGTTGGACACAATCGAAATACATGTTCTCTTTCGTAATAGTAAACTTCATGTTATTATCTTATAATACTCTTGAATCTTTTTTACTAGTTTTGTTTACTTTTATTAATTTTTTATGCTTGATCTTTTGTTACAATATCTTGTAGTCACTATTGTCACATTGCTCTCTGTAAAAAAAGTTCGTAAACCAACAAAATTTTGTGATGATAACCTGTATATATACTAGAGTAAATATACAGTGATTAAAATAGTTCGGCCTAGTGGATAAGTTGCTCGCCTTCATTGTGAAAGAATGTGGGTTCGAGTCCCACTGTTATCGATTTTTTCTCTTAATTTTTTTAAAGCAATAAACGAAAACCATTGAATTTTAAAAAACGAAACCATTGATAGTTTAACGTCTTGAGAATTAATAAAGATGTAGTCTTTACCCCAACCATTCCTATTAGTTAGAAGAGTGGAGTAAAGATTGGTTTTGTGGTGATGATGTTCGGGTATAGAAATGTTGAACCAAATTGGGAGAGAACTAGGACAATAGAACTTCTAGAGTGTCTAATAGGTATAAGTTTATGAAGGTTGTTTAACTATCACTTAAAACCAACCTAATTAAGCAGATTAACAAGACAAGATGTAGTAAGGAAAACTAAGCAAGATAATGATTAAGCAAATGATTAAAGGACTAAGAAAATGGCAAGGGAACGATTTCAGATGATTCGATTCAGGATAATGATGCACAATAACACACAATTAAGCTAGTCTTAGGTCTAGGGATTTCGAATATAGATTAATCCACTCTCGTGGTAGAAATATCTATCCTAACATGTATACTAACACAACCTCTTAGCTAAATGCATGATTACAAAGCAATAACAACAATCTCATATAACCATCAATTGATTCTAACACACTCTCATGGCAAGACTTCAATCGACAACTTAATAGATAGGATCTAGAAATTCATGAACATCTCTCGATTAATGAATCTCCTAAAATCTAGAATGAGGATGCCCAACCTTATTTTAGCATTAAGCACATCTAAAAGAATAAGACAATGATAGATTCAAGCATAAGCATCATTAACCATCCTCAAATCAAAAAAATCTACCATTACCATCTACTTATAAAAGACTACTCACTATCCATAAGTAGAACACAAGATTCTAGAGAAAAGTTATGTTCAACCATGGATTGATTAAAAAGAAAAAAGAAAGATTGCAAAGATAAACAAGATTAAACAAAGATTAAGCTAAGAAATTGCATTAAACTTGAAGATCCAAAATAAACAAGCTTCAAATACCAAAAGTGGTTCAATCCTAGATTGGAAGCTCTCTCTTTTTAGGGTTTTGACACAAAAGATATATATAGTATTCAAAATAGAAGGAGAAATCGAGTGGTCAACTCATTAAACTCTCCTTTGACTCTACTTGGACATGATTGGCCAGCCATGATCAATGCTGGTGACAGATCTTGTTCTTGGCATTATGATTATGGTCTACATCGGTCACCCATGATCGATGCCGGTGACCGATGCATATGCTCTCTTAGAAGTTCTTCATGCGTTAGCTAGTCTTGCTCGATGCACTTGGTCTATATGCTCTGGTTCTGGTTCCCTTGTTCTGAAATGCTCCATTTCCATGTCTAAGTTCTGTCCAATCACTTAAAATGCATATATGCACAAATGCAATCTTAAAAGACTTTAAATGCAACATAAACTATACAAGAATGAGCATAAATGAGGGCCTAAAAGTGATAAAAAAAAACCACACATATCAAGCATCACAAGAAAATGTGATTCCCGCTTACATAAATATGGAAAAACACTTTAAAATATCTCTAAGTCGAAAGCTTGGTATATACTATAAATATCTATGGGAATTGCAAAATCTTACATCGTTTTAAAAGTAAAACTTTCAGGAAAAGATCCAGGGAGACAACACTATATACCATCTGTATCAAAAAAACACTTCTCTCAGAGTGTTGCTTTAAGAGAAGCAATCTATTAACAAAGCAAAGCTCATGTGTGTGTCAATCAAATGCTAGCAACCAAGAATCTGTTGATAATTTTTCAAGGCAATTACTGACAAATTAAACTAATTGAAAAAACTGAAATCAACTATAATTCTTTTACTGAAATTATGTAGGTCTTAGTACAATAAAAATTCACAGCATAAGTTCTAAAACGATGGTCTAGTGCGAATACATCCAGTGATCGGCAATTCTGCATTTTCCTCTCCACTTCTTCCATAGACATCCTAGTCCTAGACCAGATCACCAACACCTGAAACTAAACTTAGACACTAAGATTAATCCATCTGAAATATTTAAACAATGAACAAGAGAACCAATGAACAAACAACAATATAATGAAACCTAGACAATATACAAGATACCTAGACAACGTACAACAAAATAATGAAACCTCTAGACAACTAATTAATGAATTAATAAAAAAAATTGATGATCTAGATCAGAACATTCAATCATAATGAAACCATTATATGATAAAAACATGCACATATCGAATGAACATATATTTTAAAAACGAAAATTCCTGAAACCCGAATAACTTAAACAGAGAATTACTAAGCAAACATTTATACTTTTTGTCATACTTAATTTCAACTATAAAGAATAGGTGAAGGAAAAACATACTCGAAAGTTGAGGTTTGTCACTCGACTACTTCATTCGAAGCTCTGAGTTATAACCCTTCATTATCCAATTTCACAAGGGTTTCATTTCATTTTTTGCAAAAAGACCCAAGCTCTTTGAACAAAGTGGCTAAGGAAAAGTACCAAGCTGACAAAACTGAAGAATCCTCTGAGAAAAGCAAATAAAATCTCGACAGAATCAAGACATGATAAGGCGGAGAGAGGGAGGTAAATTATAACCTCTTCCCAGTCACTTGTCGCACGTGAGAAGAGTTGTCGCTAGAACCGCCATTGATACGATCCTTAACCATATTCCTGGTTTCAGACTTAGACTCCAATCTATCAGCAATGCTTATTCTTTTCGATGAGAAAAATACAGAAAATTATCCTAAACCTAAATCAGGAAAATAAAAAGAAAATATAAAAAGGTTTATTAGCAACTTCTTTCAGATTACAAAGAGACTCGCATAGAAACCTTAAATTGTAATAAAAATTACAAAGATAAAAGAGAGTTCTTGAACGGAAACGGGATTTGAACTCGACAAGTTTTGGTTTCACGATGATCTCCATTGAAAAAATTCGGAAATTTTAACATAAAGAATGAGTGAATTTTAAATAAACTAATAATAATTTATTATAAAGGGCATTGTTGTAAATAATATATTTTATTGTAGATTTCATGTTTTTTTGTTTTTTGTTGAATATGAATGCTGTCACATTTTACTACGTTAGAGTAGTAATAATCAAATAAATGAGTGTTATTTAAATTATTTTTCCTAAATAAAAAGAGCACTGTTTTTATTTATGACCTTTCAAGACCTACCTGACATGTAATACGTTCAGTGTTCACATGACTTGAATAAAAAAAAGCGTAATAAAAACTTATCATAATTTACCAAATTCGATCGTTTTGATATTTAAAACTACAACTCTTTTCGTTTTATATCATATATCATATATCATGTATCATTTTAATATTTTTGTTAACAAATGTTAAAAATAGAAGTAAAGGGGAGTTCAGTGTAATGCCCGCTTCTCGTGGGCCGTTACTTCGGACCTACCAAACTCATTAATATGATATTGTCTACTTTTGGTCACAAGAGTCCGTACGGCTTTCTTATTGGGTACCACCCCAAAAGATATTATACTAATTGGTTTGGTCTCCCTTATATATATAGATATATATTGGTCAGTTTCTCAGTAAACTTTCGAAGTGGGATTTGTGAACCACGCATGGGTCTCACAATCTCCCCACATGAAATCGCAACATCCTCGTTGCATACCAGCGGGCCTTCCGGACTCTATCCTAGAACCGTGTCCGCTCTAATACCAAATTGTAACGCCCATGTCGCGTGGGCCATTACTTTAGGTCCACCAAACCCATTAGTATAATATTGTCCGTTTTGGACCACAAGGCCCCCCACGATTTTCTTATTGGGTACCACCCCAAAAGGCCTCATACTAATTTGTTTAGTCTTCCTTACATATATTGGTCAGTTTCTCAGTAAACTTTCGATGTGGGATATGTGAACCACATATGGGTCTCACACTCAGCTTCAGTTCATTTTATTAAGGATCAATCGTTCCCAATTAAATTCCTTTTTGTTGTTAAACTGTTAGTGATGAAAACAACTGAATCATCGCATTGCAGAATATAATAGTATTCACGCCCAAGAAACAGAACATCTACGATAATATTACTTGTTGACAAAAAAAACAAAGATAATAATAATTACTACACCAATAAAAAGAAACATTCAGACCAGACCTCACATTGCAAATGCTACGACGCAGTAATAGCTTCTCTCAGGTGCTACCTCAATGGTATATATATACAAGAAAACCCTCACCATATCGTCTCTATTTCTTTATCTTATATTATACATTGACGTTTCAATGAAGAACTGTTTCAGACACGACAACAGTTTTGTCTGAAAGCAGAAAGACGATCTCGAATCCAAGTCGCCGGTTAGGTTATGGGAAAAAGAAACAGTGAGTATTTTATTGGAAGAGGAATGCGAAAGATCAACAGAAGGATAAAAATATTATAAACTTATTGGTAATTGGCGATTTCGATGCGATTCTTGTTTTTTCTGTTTCCGTTAAATGTATTCTTTTGGCGTTGGTCTCTGGCCTCCGCCACCTGTAAACCCAATGGCCAAGATAAAGAAAAAGAAACCCTCTCTCTCTCAAACCCTTCAAATCCTCCCTCCCCATTTCTGTAAACCCTAAAACCCCACAAATTTTTTCCCCTCGTCCTCCCTCACCCTAGCCTATGCACCTATGATGGCTCCCTCCTCGGGACCCCTTCCTTGTCCTTCCTCCCCTTCTCTAGATCAAGTCGTTCAAAGATTTATTGATTCTCATATTTTCCAAGGCTCGATGGCAGAACTGTGGTCTTCTTTGGTAGCTCCAAGCTTGTCGGTTTTTTGAACTTAACTCCACCAACAAAGGATATTCCAAGAAAGTTGTCATGGATAGATGTTGTTCAAGGACCTAGTACAAAGATGGCTAAGAAAGGTATACTATTTGTCATGGAATCAAATGAAATATGTGTGCAAATCCCAAACTCAGTGATTACTAGAAACAAGAGAAATTAGGAATGCTTCATAATAGGAAAATTTCACAGGAAGCCTCCAAATTCAGGAGCTCTTCACCTTATTGCAAATAGCATATGGGGTAATAAATTAAGAGATATCACAGTCTCCAATCTTATAGACCGCTCCTTCCTTATCCACATCTCGACCAATCTCACGAGAAAAAGGATTTTGGCCCAAGGGATGTGGCATATAGATAATCAATCTATGTTTGTAGTAAACTGGGAATCAAGGCTCTCTTCTGAAATGTCAGAACTAACTTTTGCACCCGTTTCATTGGAATTTCGTAAGGTTCTCCATAGTTATTCAACCAAGAAGGGTTGGAATATATTGCAGGTCTTATAAGTGACCCCACTTCCTTCATCCTTCATCCTTTGACTGTCCATATGACCACTTTAGATGTTGCTAAGGTCTTCACAGTTGCGGAGCCTACTAAGCCATTATTTGATTCAATCAATATACAGTTTAAATCCGGGCACTTTCAT
>OVAO01003741.1:0-10919 GCA_900406285.1 Biscutella auriculata | reverse complement strand
TATGATTTTCTGTGTTGGATTGTTCCTATTTGGTGAAGTTACTATTGAAAATTTAAACGCTATTGAATTTTATTGTAATGGGAAATTTCTTTATGAAATCGAAACTCTAATTTTTTTTTCCTTCAGGATTATCAGGAAAAAAATCTGCTGTATATCTAATGAAGTCAGATTCTCAAGATTCAGTTGGTATTGTGAGTGCAAGTGGTTTGCCTTTGGCTCCTAAGAATATAAAAGATCTTCAATCAAATCCAGGATATGAAAATGTTGATGTTTTCACTTACCAAGAGATGAAGATGGCTACTAAGCAGTTTAGGCCAGATTACATTCTTGGTGAAGGAGGTTTTGGAGTTGTCTATAAAGGAGTTATTGATGAGACTGTGAGGGCTGGTTACAAATCTACAAAAGTTGCTATCAAAGAACTCAATCCCGAAGGGTTTCAAGGAGATAGAGAATGGCTGGTAAAATTTTGTTTGGAATGTGTTATACGCTTCGACTAACTTTGGATTGGAGATATGAACTTGGGATTGTGTTATTTGATTAAAAACTGTTTGGTATTCTTTTCTTGTAGGCTGAAGTTAACTATTTAGGACAGCTTAGTCATCCGAATTTGGTCAGACTCATTGGCTATTGCTGTGAAGATGAACACAGGTTATTAGTCTATGAATACATGGCATTGGGGAGTTTGGAGAAACATCTTTTCCGAAGTAAGTTTTCAATCATCATTAAGAACTGAAAAAAACTGCATCTTTTTTCTTCTCCACGTACTTGCTTTATATAAGTGCAAATGAAATTGTGTTATGACATAGACTTTTCAATATAATGCCACTATCGCATTGCAAATACTTGCCAAAGGCGGGAATATATTGAGTATGATTTACCAGATTACTATAAACTAATATTCTGAGTAAAAAATTAAAGGGTTGTAGTAGAAATATGCTTTTCAAGCCAAGCCCCTGCTAATGCTCTATAGAACAGTCACGAGACTNAATGCTCTATAGAACAGTCACGTATAAGCAATGGTCAAAGCTGACGAAGATGTAGTTTCCGATGAGGTGGGAGTTAGTGACTGGTAAAATATGAAGCAGATAAAACTGGTAAAAAGGTCAAACGAGTTGGGGAGGTTTAAGGTTAATGTAACAGCAAAATTGGATACTTTAGTTCTTAGTATTTTTAATATCTTGGAGAGACTTTGATAAAATATATGCATGGATCAAATACAGATTATGTACCCATCTCCATATATGAATTGTTAAGTGACCAAATGTGTCTTCTTTTGGCATACGCTGGCAGGAGTTGGATGCACTTTGACATGGTCGAGAAGAATGAAGATTGCACTAGACGCAGCAAAGGGTTTGGCATTTCTTCATGGTGCTGAACAATCTATCATATATCGGGATCTGAAGACAGCAAATATATTGCTGGATGAGGTCAGCTATTACGTCCTTCCCTTTGGAAATACATATATTTCTACTTCTTGTTCTTCAATAGGTTGTCTACAAGGGTATATAGTTATCAGTTAAACTCAAAGTCTACAAAGATCTGGTTTTCTATCTATGCTCTCTTTAAAAGTTGTAATGCTTTTGCAGTGTTACAATGCTAAACTCTCAGATTTTGGACTGGCAAAAGATGGTCCAAGAGGTGATCAAACACATGTGTCAACACGTGTGATGGGCACTTATGGATACGCTGCTCCCGAGTATGTAATGACAGGTCTGTCTTTACTATCTCTCCCATTACCATCTTTCTGGCATCTAAAGCTAGTTAAATAAGGTGTATGTCAGCATGGTCAAATGTGTAACAAGCACATATTAAAGTCAGTTGATTCTTATACAAGTGTTAGAAATGACCCTTCTTTTAATAAGTGTATACATGCTGATATGATTATATTATGTGAAGGCTTTGTAAATGGGTCGTATATTTGATTGTTGTAATAGGACATTTGACATCAAGAAGTGATGTTTATGGATTTGGGGTACTTGTCCTTGAGATGCTACTTGGGAAGAGGGCGATGGACAAAAGCAGACCTGGCCGGGAACATAACTTGGTTGAGTGGGCACGACCTCTTCTGAATCAGAACAAAAAGCTTTTGAGAATCATAGACCCTCGAATGGATGGACAGTACAGCACTAAAGCGTTGATGAAAGTAGCTGGTTTGGCATACCAATGCCTAAGCCAAAATCCGAAAGGAAGGCCCCTCATGAATCACGTGGTAGAAGTCCTCGAGACTCTCAAGGAAGACTGCGATACTAACGAGGAAGTCATGAGTAATCTCCATAGCAGAGGCAAGTCGCTAACCTTATATGAAGCTCCAAGGGAATCCCAAGGCACAAGAGAGGGGGATGGGCAGAGGAGAAGACCGGAAAGTGGTAGAAGCAAGAGCGAAGCATCAGTCAATACTGACCAATTTGTTCCTGCTCTTGTTTACGAATCAGATTCTACCAAAATTTAAGACTCAAGACGAAAAGATTCATAACTCACTGAAAACGTAAGTTAAGAAAGTAGCAGAGCTGAGTTAAGGTATAAAATAAGTTGAGTCTTCGTTTTTGGGATCTTTTTTTTTTGGTTTACAAATATTAGTGCAAAATTGATCCATCTTTGATATTCAAATGAATTTTGAGAGATGATTCATGGTTAGCTGTCTTGGTGGGTAACTTTACTATCAATGGAAGTGCTTATGCTTGAGTAAATTATTCGGAATCAAATTACTAAATTGGTGTCGAACTAAAATAAAGGTACCCAACTACATTGGAACTAGCGAAAAATATTTAGAAACAAATTATGTTTATACTTAAATTAACCGAGATCAAAAAATATAATTACAAATCCTTAAACTATTAGTTATTTTACACAATTTTGTTGAATTTTTATTTTAAAATATTTTACAGATATTTAATTACTTCATATAGTATTCGGATATTTTGAATACAATAAATAACAATGTATTTATTCATTATTTTTTATTTATACTACCTAAATAAATCATAACTAAGAGTTATATGAATCAAGATCAAACCTATTTTTTGTTTTAGTTCAGATATAATTTCAAAAAGTTTATATCCGACGAATTAGAACAGAAAAGAAAACACATATAAATCTAAACATGTGATATTTACATTATCATGTATGAATTATCTTAAACTTTCCTAAATTTTTTTAAAATTTTATGAAATAACTCAAACTACATGATTTCATAACAATAGTAACTAATGTTACCTAATAGGTTTATCTTTGAGTAGTAGTTGTTCCCTAAGTAGAAGAATAGTTTTACAAAATAATATCAAATTGTACCAAATAATTTTCATTTATACAATTACCTTATTAGTTTTGAAGGGTGGACTCGTTCTAATTCGCTTTAGCAGATGTTCCATATAAATTTTAACCAGTACACCATGATATAACTTTTACCACAAATGATGCTCTTCAAATATATATTTTATTGTGATACCTTAAAGTCTTACTTTGTTGGGTTCTACTCCAAAGTCAGGTCTAGTACTAAGTTAAACTAAGTTATTGTAGATTAGAAAATACGACATTTTTGAGAAATAATTAGATTAATATTTTTTTTTTGTTGAAAGACATTGTTTGACCAAACCGTAAAAAAATGAGCATGTGAATATGTGGTTTCACAGTTTTAACCATGAGTGAGAGACAGATGAAAATCAACCATTGGTGAAATTTACTTCCTCATGACAATATTTTTTTTTTTAAAATTTACAAAAAGATAATCCTGCAAAGCTTTGTTTTAGAGAAGTTAATCTTCAGTTATCATTTTTATTGTGTTATTGAAACCTGTTGTGTTTTGGGGATTGTCAAGATAGTATAGTCAACTATGGCAAAGTTGAGATTGATGGACAAACAAAGTGTGACGTATTGGTCAATATTTGTAGTCAACTATAACACAAACAAATGAATATTAGTTTTTTTTTTCCAAAAACGACTCACTTTATATTAATTTTAAGTGTTTTGTGGGCCACAAAGGAGGACCTACTCTCCTTTTACAATGCATAGAAAACTTTATTTAGACCTATTTAAACATATGCAACCGGCTGGAGTTGAATTGGTGTCACGGAAGTCGGAGGAGGTGTCAGGCAACGACACAAGTACCACCTATACTATTGTTGCCCGACCAAATGAATATTAGTCAAAAAAGTATCTTCGCATAGGTGTACTATCCTAAAGAAATAAAAATGACCACTGATTTTGTATGGTGTTGTTAGTTGTAGGTTAATGCAATATAATAACCACACATTGTCTCTCCTTTAGTATTGATTACTATATTGTCAATAAAAGTCATAAACCATTAACCATAAAATATCACAATTACATCTTATCTTATGGTTAGGGAAACCTGTCGAATTTTTTTTTTTAAGTTGTCCAAAATACATTGATAGCAACCACATAACTCTGAAAAAATTAGATCAACCAAAAAAATATCAACTATAATATATCGATCACATACTAGTGTACGATAAATATTGATAAAAAATCTCTACTTTATGTACACATTTTGTTTTTGGACTAGAAACAAGATTTGCTCACAAAATTACTCTTCTTTAATCTTCTCCAAAAACAACATAATGTTTGTAGAAACAACACAATTATCAATCGTAAAAACCTAAATATCCCTACTAAACAACACAATTCAACCATTGACATCCATAAAACCAAAGTTTACATGTAAATTATAAAAATTGATAGCAGTTTCTATATACATTACAATCAAACCAACAACAATTATATAATTAAGAAATCTTTAAAAATCAATTAGAACATATATTCGAAGAAAATGCAACAATAGAACAAAGTCTTCATAGAGAAATCATCAGAGGCTTAACACCAAGCCTGTTTCTCTCTGTCGCAAAAGCTACAGAGGCTTAACACCAAGCCTGTTTTCTCCTTTGCGACTTTGAAAGCAGAAACTCTGTTTCCTCTGTTTATACTCCTCCAAATACGTTTCTTTGTCCCTATTTTGTATCTGTCAGCGAAACAAAACCCTTGTTCTTACACCCTCAAGTTAGATGGACATGAATGAAAAGACACAAAGATTTACGAGTTCCCCTTGATCATAAACATGATCAAGAGTACATCTCGGCAGGGACTTAAACACCCTAGCAACAACTCCTTTCACTCTTGTTCGTTTGATACAACTTGAATCACTCACTACCCAACAGATTCACCTCTATTATGTTTACAACATATACAAGAAGAAGAAGAAACAAAGAGAACAAGAAGAACATGTAGATTTGAACCCAAAACCTCAAGAATTCCCTCTTGGTAAAACCCTTGAGACAAACTTAAAAAATCCCTTCTTTGAACTCTCTTTATAGCCTCTCTCTCTCCTTTCCACACAATTTCCGTGAGTGTTTTTTCTCTCTCCTTTTGCTTACTTAAAATGGTGATACAACTTCTGTTTTTATAGCAGCAGACAACTTCACCTGCAAGTTTTAATGTTAAAAAAAATACCAATGCTTTATTACTTTTTATCTTAACTGCCATTGATTTTGTCTTCTTGTGATTGAGCTTCAAATGTACCAAAACCGAACCAGACTTAAACCAATATTAAATCAGACTCTGAACCAAATCTAGCAGAACCAGAGTTTGAACCAAATCCAACAATATCCATAACATATTGCCTACGCAAATTATCAAGAACATCATCAATTATCTTCCCCATGTCTTCATGAGATGCGTCGTGAACATGCCCAACGAAGAATCACTTTGTACCAAATAATCGGAGTCGCAATGAATACTTTAATAAGTCACTATCATTGTCACCTGCCACACTAGTCACACAAGAAAAAGACAAAATTAACTTACATTGTCCATAATACACTAGTTACAGTCACATTGAATGGATGGTCATTTAATACAGATTATAAATGACAATAATGTCCAGCAAAAAAAAAAAAAATGGAATTCAGTTCCTAAACATCTGTGTGGGCCAAGATAAACCGAGGCTATACTTAGGAGATTTCAATGAGATCCGAAGCAATAGAGAGAAACTGGGGGGACCTCAAAGGGCAGAGTCTTCCTTCATCAAATTCCGGAACCTTATTACTAGACTAGGTGTCAGTGATCTACCAATGATTGGAAATGGTTATACCTGGATAGGAACAAGAGGAGGGCAAACAGTGCGGTCCATAATAGACAGAGCTATGGCTAATGTATACTGGTTGGAGAGATATTCGAACGCCATAGTCAAGCCGCTTCAATGGATAGGATCGGACCACAAGCCTCTTTTAATAGATACTGATGATCGGAGGAGCAGAAGAACATACCTTTTCAGGTATGATAACAGATGGAGACATGTTAAGCAAGTGAAGGAAGTAATAAACGAAGCATGGCAAGACAGGGGACAATATTACTGCCCAGAGCAATTCAACAAAGTCTTGCAACATTGTAGAAATAGACTGGCAATATGGAGAAGGAAGAACAACACTAACTCCAGGCAACAAATCCAGGAAATCCAGATACAAATTAAAATGGCATATGAATCTAATCTGATCAATAATGTGCATATTCAGGAGCTTAAACGTGAACTGAATCACTATTATAAACTAGAGGAAGAATACTGGAGAACTAAGAGTCGTATTCAATGGTTAGTAGCGGGAGATAAGAATACTAAGTATTTTCACTCCATGGCTATCCAAAGAAGGACTAACAATAGGATCTGAATGATTAAAACAGACACTGGCGATGAATATTATGATGAGGAGAATATCAAAGCTTCTATCTTGAGCTACTTTGAAAAACTATTCTCTTCTAATGAAACAACCGATGTGTCTCAGGTTCTCAATGACATGGAGCCTCGAGTAGACCAAAGAATGAATGACTATCTGACAAGGGAAGTCACAGAAGAGGAAATCTATGCGGCTATAGCAAAGATGAACCCAGACAAAAGCCCAGGGATCGATGGTCTTAATGATGGTTTCTACAAGCATCACTAGGGAACGATTGGCCAAGGTGTGGTAAATTTTGTTAAGCACTTCTTCTTAACTGGGTACATTAACACGCAGATAAATCATACCTGAATGTGCCTTATCCCCAAAGTAGAAAACCCAAGTATGGTCAAAGATTATAGACCCATTAGTCTGTGTAATGTTGCCTATAAGATTATAACTAAGATTCTAGCTGAGCGCCTGAAACTCTGGCTCCATACTATAATCTCAGAGAACCAGACAGCTTTTATTCCGGGTAGATTAATTACAGACAATGTTCTTATCGCCCATGATATAATTCACTCCCTCCGAACAAGGAAAACCAAAAGTTTATACATGGCTATTAAGTTGGATATTTCAAAAGCTTTTGATAAAGTGAGATGGGATTACATAAACTTTATAATGAAGAAATTGGGTTTTGCAGATATCTAGTGCAAATGGATTCAAGGATGCATCACAACAGCATCATATTCAGTCCTCATTAATGGAGAACCAGAAGGGTACATCCTCCCAATATGTGGAATCCGCCAAGGTGACCCCATCTCCCCTTATCTCTATTTACTATGCACAGAAGGACTCTCATATTTAATTAAAAAAAGAGGTTGCAAAAGGGGGACTTCATGGCTATAGAGCTAGCAGATCAGGTCCAGAAATTTCGCACATCCTTTTTGCCGATGATTCCTTAGTCTTTTGTAGAGCGGAGGAAAAAGAATGTCAAGGGATAAAGAGAGTTCTAGAGGACTATGGTAGAATTTCTGGGCAAATGGTCAATTTTCAAAAGTCTTCCATAACGTTTGGAAATGGTATTTCAGAGAATAAGAAAAGAGAAATAGTTCAAGCCCTGGAATAATTAACATAGGAGGTCTTAGTAGGTACTTAGGGCTACCAGAAGTCATAGGGAGGAACAGGAGAAGCTGTTTCGCTTACATAACACAAAGGATAAAGAGCAAAATTGACAGTTGGTACTCAAAGCTGCTCTCCCCGGCTGGTAAGGAAACTCTAATTAAGGCAATCATTCAGGCAATGCCCACTTACACCATGTCCTGTTTCCTTATGCCCCAGATAACGCTAAATCAGATAGATAAATATATAAGGAAGTACTTCTGGTCCAGTCACATAGATAGAACTAAGATCCCGTGGATTCCTTAGAGGGTAGTTACAAAATCGAAGAAGGAAGGTGGTTTGGGGATGAGGGAAATGAAAGCCTTCAACTTAGCTCTTTTAGCTAAGCAAGTGTGGAGAATCATTCAAAGGCCTCAATCTCTATTATCCCAAGTGTACAAGACCACATATTTTCAGAAAAACATCTGTCCTTGAAGCCACTCTAGGCAGTAGACCCAGCTACGCTTGGCGTAGTATGCTCCAGAGTAAATACATCATTAATGATGGAATAGAGTATAGGGTGAGAAATGGGAAGAACACTTATGTGTGGCATGATAACTGTATCCCTGCAGACTCATTCAGACCACCAAAACGAACTAACCATGCCGCTGACAGGAGCCTAAAGGTATGTGATCTCATTGACTCTAGAACCATGAGATGGGATGAAAGAAAGCTTGAGCTATTGTTCTGTAACGAGGATATTGAGCTTATAAGAAAGATTGAACTGAGCAACAATGACCAGGGTGACTTTATTAGCTGGAAATATGCAAAAGATTGAGCCTACATGGTTAGAAGTGGTTATCACTTGAAGCGAAACCTTGAAAGGGGAGCTAGTACCGATATGGCCAACATGGCTATGAGAAATAGTCAGACTCTATATGATAACATTTGGAAGATGCAGGCGCCTCCAAAAATCAAGCATTTTTTGTGGAGGGCTGCCCACGATGCTCTCCCAGTTGCTGCTAACCTAGTTCGAAGGAAGCTGACTCAGGATCCTCTCTGTTGCATGTGTGGTGAAGCAGAGGAAACAACTAATCACATGTTATTCACTTGCAGAATAGCTAGAGAAGTTTGAGAGCTTAGTGTGCCAAATCAATCCCTTGACAATCACCATGATAGACTGTCCATAGAAGATCACATAAACTCAATGCTCAGTCGCATAGATCAGGGGAAATCCATATTCCCTTACATAGGATGGAACCTCTGGAAATCTAGAAATGCCCTCTTATATGAGAACAAGAGATATATGATACCTGAGATTATTGATAAAGCTTTTGCTGATCTATCTCTATGGCAGGAAATGCAGGCTCATATAGGAGGAGGGGAGAAAGCTACAGAAAGCAGCCAGCGAAGTAATCCTCAAGCCAATCCAGAAGCTCCCCTAAAGGATTGGGATATCCAATGTAATGTAGACGCATCATGGGTATCGCCAAGAAATAATGGAGGCTATGGATGGAACATTAAGAGCAAAAGGGGCGAGTTGAGGATAATTGCATGTGGCAGCTTGAAGTCAATGGAAACACCCTTACATGCTGAGGCATATGCGTTAAAAAAGGCGATGGAGCAGAACATGAGGTTAGGATTCCGAAAGGTGGCCTACTGCAGAAATTCAAGACAACTCTGGAGTCTACTCCAACAAGCAAGATTGCAGGAAACTGATCGATATGCAAGCTGGAAACATCACCCAACATCACCTTTAATATCAGAAATCATGTACCTCCTAGATCATGATTCTTCATCTTTTTGTATAAATATCCCTAGAAGGATTAATACGTTGGCTGATAATCTCGCCAAAAAAGCTAGAATAGATAACTCTACCCCTTTAGTAAAATGGACGAACGTTATCTAGTAATAATATATTCAGTTGACAAAAAAAAAAAAACATATGTTGACTAACCATTGTTCACCGAGCATTGTCCATAAAAAAATATTTATCATGAAATTTATCAATCTTGTCGTGTGCTTTGTTTTGTGGCTTCCGGGAATGGTTAATTATCCGCCGGCTTTGTGTTTCCCTCTTTTGGGCTGTGCTCGCCTTCTGTTAAGTCTTTATGTTAGTTATAATAAGTCTTTGATATGATAATGTTGTAACCGCTAAAGTTTTTGATAATATAATTCCAGTGAAAATTTTTTTTTTTTATCAATCTCTATTTCTTGTCTTAAACTATGTATATCATTGTTACTCTTTCCTTGTTCCATGCTGAACTTAATCACCTTCCGTCCGACAAAAAATGAAATTAAACTATCTAGTTAATATTGATTAGCTAATTTAAGAAGACAAAAAGATAAATAAGAAGATGACCAGAAATTTACATGGCTGACATAGTTCTGTCTTCCTTTATAAAACCTCCCACCGAGTACTGTCAACTGAACACTGTTCAACGAACATTTTCTATCAAACATTTTCTATCGAAAAATGTCCACAAACACAAAATCATCTAACGTTGTCTGACCATGGTAATCAGAAAGAATAAAAAAAGATTCAAGCTTAGTCGTGTCCAGAAAAGACGAGACAATGGCTACTATTTCGATGCTAACACAACACTATTTGAAAATTAGAACACATTATCAACGAAACTCTATCTAACAAACATTAAATCGTTAGACTAAGATTGACATCCGGAAACTAAATACATGAGATTCTCCACATAACTTAAATCCTAATAACATGTCCATAAAATACTAGGCAATTAAGGGCTAACCACCAAAATCTGTGTAAACAAAAAATCATAAGAACATCCCTACCTACCTATTCTGACAACATATAAACATAAATTAAGATTCAAATTTTCTAAGAAAGTTTAACTTGTCCCGCCATCGATTTCATCGGTGGTTCTTGAGCTATTAGCGATTAACAACGCTAAGTAAAAAATATGAGGATGATCCATTTTCATATGTATATTCTCTTTGGTCACTTAGTTGTGCTCGAAAATTAGTTTGTGGATAACCCATATTTTCATTTACATTGATTTATGTGTTTAATACTGGAAATTACGAGTATTTGTGGATGAAAAAGGGATTTTAGCCTCCCTTGATCTTGATTATTGACTATGGTTCTAGAATTTGTTTCTTCAGTTGTAATCTAGCAACAACACAAGT
>OVAO01003740.1:0-10921 GCA_900406285.1 Biscutella auriculata | reverse complement strand
TATATATATATAATATTTGTCTATAAACACTAAAAAATTATGTCGTTTTTATAAAACAATAAACTAAAAAAAATGAGAGTAGTGAGAATCAAACTCATGACATCAACACAGTACCACATATACATTACCAAAGTGCCACATTAGTTTATTTTGTTAAATTTTATGTTATTTATAATATAACTATATTCTTACAAGAAAGGGGTGCCACATGTATCCACGGAGAGTAGGCCTGGGCATAAAAATGGATCCGAACCGACCCAAACCGAACTGACTCGAAAAACAGAAACCGAACCCGAACCAAATTTTTCATAATTACCCGATGGGTAATAGATTCCTATACCCGAAAAATCAGACCCGAACCCAAACCGAACCGAGAACCGAATGGTTACCCGAATTACCCAAAAATACATAAAAATTGTAGATATAAATCTAAATGATTTAGTTATGTTTACCTACTAATAACAAAAATATCTAAAATGTTCAATATTTTGAAATTTTTAGTTATATTTATGAAAATTAAATATATATTTTTATTTTTGATCCAAATTGAATCAAATTTATCGTTTTTATTTTGGGTTATTTGGACCCGAACTAGACCCGAACATATTTTGGGTTTTTTCTGGTTCTCAACATTTAAAACCGACCCGAACCCGATATAACCCAAACTGAACCGATCCGATTCTGTGTTCGGTTCCACTTTGGGTCATGTACAACTATATCCGAAAGACCCGAAACCCGATAAACCCGACCCGAAGACCCGGATGCCCACGCCTAAGGGAGAGCACACCCTTCCTCTTTTATATATTACATTAGACTTGAACTTGCGTTCAACAAGAGACTCATATCTATTTAATTAAAATATTTTTATGATTGATATTAGTTTTAAATTTTTATTAGGATTGGTATTAATTTTTAAAATATGATAAGATTCTTTAAATTTATAATACAATAAATCATATATATTTAAATATTATTTTATTTAATATAGATAAATTTACCCTATTATTAAATTTTTAACAAATAACTAGTGTTTTTAAAATTTAATGATTTTTAAATATTATTTGAACTATGTGATTTATATTTTGGTGTAACAAAAATATCGAATGAATATAATAAAAATTGATTAAATATGTAATACTAGTATTTCTTTTAAAATATTAAATATTTCTTTAAAATTATTAAATCTTAAAAAGGTAAATAACAAAGAATATTCTTTCTAGGGACATATTTTTTAAAACTTAATATATTATTATATAGAAATAATATTATATAATTATTAAATCCTAAACAAATAAATAACAAAAAATAATTCTCCAGAAATATTTTTTTAAATGGTGGTATAAATTATGGTAGAGAAATAATATTATTGGAAAAAAAATATTTTTCTAGTCATTGTAGGAAGTAATTCTGTATAATTCTATTTAATAAATTTATTCAGTGTTCGGCGTTTGGAGTTCATCTCCAGCGCGGTGCTTTTTGTTTTTGCTTTTAATTTTGTTGTTTGTCTTTCTTTATGTTTATAGTTCTAAGGTTTTTTCCATTAGATCTCATCTCTTATCATGCTTGTGTGGCTGTGAATCTCTAGATCTTTTTTTTGGTTTTAGCGTAGAGAGTTTTATGCTACATATACATGATTTCAAGAGTTAGATCTGTTTATGGGTTTTATGAATCTTGTTTGAGTTTTACTCCTTCCTCAGTTAACGTTCTTCATCTTATCGAGGATATATAACTTTTGCCTATTTTTTTTAGAAGTTCAGGTTATAGTTCATTTTGAGTAATCTTCAGAAAGAAAATTCATTCTGAACAATTTTGACAATAACTTTTCAAAGAAGTTTTTTTCATTTTTTGAGAGTTGCTATCGTACGTACCATTATCAAGTATTTGAAACCCATCTTAACGGTGTGGTAGGGATGTTGTCTAGGGTTACCCTATCCTACTCTTACTCTACCCTAACAAAACTCTACTTTAAAATTATCTTAGTTCATATTATCCTAAACTACTCNCCTGAAGTTTAAGGGTAGTCCACGGGTACCCTAATTTCAGTTACTAAATGAATAGATTCATGTTTTATAATTTTGTATAAATATACTTTAAAATTCTGTAAATTTATATATTATTAAAATATTTTAAAGTTAACACAATTTTACACTAGAAAAAGCGTGATTCCACATTTTTCGAGGAAAAAATTGATTCCACTATTGTCGGGAAAAACGTGAATTCACAATTTTTGGTAGAAAAACGTGTTTTCCCAATTTTTCCGAGAAAAACGTGATTTCTCAATTTTTCGGAGAGAACACGTGATTTCTCAATTTTTAGAGAAAAACGTGATTTCTCGATTTTTCGAAGGAAACATGATTTCTCGATTTTTCGAAGAAACATGATTTCTCGATTTTTCGGAGAAAACATGATTTCTCGATTTTTCAAAGAAAATGTGATTTCTCAAATTTTCAGAGAAAAACGTGATTGCGCGATTTTTTACTGGAAAATAATGATTATGTGATTCTTGGCAGGAAAAATCGTGATTCCGCTATTTTGACGGAAAAAATCGTGATTCCGCTATTTTGACGGGACAAATCGTGATTCCGCTATTTTGACGGGAAAATCGTGATTCCGTTATTATGGGGGAAAATTCGTTATCCGCGATTTTTGGCGGGAAAATTTTTTGACCCAAGATTTTTGGCGGAAAAATTTTTGACCCGAGATTTTTGGTTGGAAAATTTATCACCAGCGATTTTTGGCGGGAAAATTTGTGATTCCGCGATTTTGGCGGGAAAATTCTTGATCCCACAATTTTGGCGAGAAAATTCGTGATTCGATGATTTTTCGTAGGAAAATTCGTGATTCCGCGATTTTTTGTAGGAAAATTCGTGGTTCCGCAATTTTTTGTAAGAAAATTTGGGATTATGCGATTTTGGAGAGAAAGTCTTGATTCCGTAATTTTGGAGGGAAAATCGTGTATTTTCAACAATAGTTTATATTAAAATTCTATAAATTAAAAAATTAAAATAAGAGAATTTTATGAATTTGTACTAATTTTAATGTCTTATGTAAATATATTTTTATTTTATTAAACTAGGAATATAACAAGTTTATTTCAAAAAATCCTAAGGTATCCTAAACCCTAAAGGGTAAACCCTTTTGAGATTCAGGGTTAAAAAACCCGCCCATATTTTACCCTACTAATTTTTATTGAAAAAGTTAGAATCATAAATTTCTAAAATATAAGAGGGTTTAGGATATCCTAAGAGTTTTTACGGACTCTTAACATCCCTACGTGTGGGAATTCCTTTTGATTATCATCGTCAAGACATGATGTAATCATTTAGTATCGACATTGTATCTTCAAAAATCCCATCTTATTTTGGAAAATAAATCTATGTTATAATGCTATCCAAATCAGTTCTATTCAGATGAAAGGAAAAAAAAAAAGTGTATGACAATGTTTGTCTGAACTCTCTCTAATCTAGTGGGATTCGCTTGGATTAAGTTTGGTGTCGAGAATTATTTATCTATGAAGTTATCTTTGAAAAATTCAATAGTTTAATTAAGAAAGTGTAACATTCAATATTCATATGGAAAACAACTTTCCTCTTCACTTTCAATAAAAATGCATTGGCGGGAAATCTATATATATATCGACTAATAGTTTTGGTTGTGATGACTTATATCTTCTTTCATTCCTAACAAAAATTTTGGTTGAAAATTATAGATAATTATAGTTCGAGAAGTTATTGTTCTTTTTTTTCTCCAACAATTCAAAATGTATTTTGAAAATTTTAAGCACAATCATGATAGTATGGTCAACTAGGTCAAAATAGAGATTAGTGGACAAACATAACCGTCCATAAAGCGTACTTGTGTTGGTTAAGATTATGTGGTCAACAATAATACAAACAAAGAAATATTATTTTGTGCTAATTTTTTCAGACTCATGTTATGATTGACGTTCTAACAACAATTTTATGGATGTATTTTCGTGGATACTCTTGTATTGTTCATATAACTTTGTCCCTCAAAATTTTATATAGAAAACGTTTGTTAATTTATCCACAGAGCATTACTCATTTGTAAACATAAAAACATATTTATTACCAATGACCACACGAAAATATCCAAACAACATTATCCCCATATCACAATACTAAAACACAATGCCCACTAATTCAACAAAATTGAACTCAACCAAATTAAAACACGCTACACACATTTATTAACAGTGACCAGAAAAAACCTTGACCACACAGATCTTTCTGCACATCACTACCTCCATATTAAAAGACGAAAACACACAATGATGGTTTCAGAATACACCAGTCATTGTATACTAACTAAAAAATTGATCAACATGTCGAATCAAACTCTTGAAACTATACACACTAATTCAACAAGATTGATCAAGACGACTACACAGTAAGTCATATATAAAAATTGTAACCACCATCATCCGTCCATAATTTACATATGTGATGGTTAGATTTATATGGTTATCTAAGGTATATCGATCACACAATACTACCGCAATGCTTTGATTTATATGATTGTCCAAAGTATATAAATCATATTCTTTCAACCTCAAAATATCACTTTCACAAATATATTCTGCAACTTACTAACATATTTTTGTCCACAATGAATTGTCTACAATATTTGTATTTGGTTTGAAAGAATCAACCATAATAATAAACCCCCAAACTGTATCCACCGAATATTGTCCATAAAAATCAGTATTTTTAGACACCAATTGATATAAATCTACCACACTAATTGAACAAGAATAAATAAAAGTTAAGAATTTACTTCATACATCATAAATTCTATGGTCAGAGTTTTGTGGATAGAAAAACTTAATTAACAAAATTGATCAACATGTCGAGACTAGGCCGTTGCAGTAGAAAATTTTATGCATATACCCATGTTGGTACAATTTGGTATGTATAACTCGCGAGGACTCGAAGATGTCTCTCCCAACCTTACGGACACCACTCGCGTTTTTATCACGGTGAAGCTGCCTTCTCTCTCAACCGTCTTCTTTGCCAAACCCACCTTCTTTCTCTCTATCCGCCGCCAATAAAGCCTTCATACTCTGTTTCCATCGCCGTTTGTTACAACGATGCACCCGCCGTAAGTTGAGGCCGCGCCCTTCCCGATCATTGTCGTATTCTTGACCTCATGTGATTCTCGGAATGTCTGGTAATTTCGACACTATCCTCTACAAATCATTGTTTCTTCTCGGATATTACCAGATAATCTTTGTTCTTAGTTCTCGATTATCTCTGTCTTTTCTTCAATTTCAGATTCCTCTGTTTCTTCTTAGGGTTTCACTGTTGCTTTGATTATCGTTCTATTTTTTGGTTAGATTTTCCAAAATTCTTCAAACACAACTACTTTTTTGGCCCTCGAAAATTAATCGGTGTTTTGAAATTTGAAGTATCTTATTGATTTATTCACGCTTTGTGGTCGATTGATTGTTGATATGTCTTTATGGTTGGGTTTAGGTTATTGTATTGTGCTTTGTTTCCCATCTTTGATTTTGCATGTATTAACATCATGACTGGTCGATATTTTATTATTGATTCCTCATGTTTTCTTACTATATTTCTCTTTTTTGCAAATGTCGATCACAAGCCGTAACTTTTAGTATCGACCACAAAGTTATCGACCTAAGGTCGATTATGAAAGTTACGTCTTTTGGTCACACCCTTTAGGTCATACTTTCAATGGTTTTTCTTTCATAAACTTTAAGTCATAAAAATTACGATTATAAAAGTTACGACTTTAGGTCACCCCTCTATGCTTGGTATTTCATAAACTTTAGCTAATTAAAATTAATATTCTAAAAGTTACGAATTTAGGTCACACCATTTGTGGTGGGTATTTCATGAAATTTAGGTCATTCAAATTACAATTCAGAAAGTTATACAAACCATTGTTTGTTGTAGTCATAGACTACCTATGGTCGTAATATTCACAGTCGACCATACAGCTATCGACCACAAGTGATATACATAATGTACGTCTATGAAATATTCTCGGTTCTTGGTGTTGTGGTCGTCTTTTAATAGAAGACCACATGTAGTCTATGAAATGTACATAAATCTTCTATGATATACTCTCAGTTCTTGGTGTTGTGGTCGTCTATCATATAACTTTCATTGTTTGTGGTGTTATATATTGAGTTTAAAGTGTCTTGGCTGATTTTGTCTCTTCCTTTCTATCAGGTGTTGAAGCTCCTGATGAACATTGCCACCTAGGTTGTTTAGGACAAACGGTTATCCCGTACAGAGGTTGAATGTCTACTCCAAGCTTGACCGACTATCTTTTTCCTAGCAAAGCTGCAAGGAATCTCAAAGCTTGGAAATCATTAAAGGTTCCAGATTTGGAAAGTTATTCTCATTGCCAGAAAGCAGATGTTCGATATCATACAAGCTCATCCACTTTCTCATGACCCATCAGCTTGTGACCAAGAAGAAATACGAAATGTGGTCTGTCTTTGGAGGTCAACCTCTATGGTTCTCGCTGATAGATTTCGATGAAAATATGGATGTACTTTTGTGGTGCTAACATTAATTAATCCAGTGTTTCAGTTTTGAGAATCATATTAACAAATCATAAAAAAAAAACATTGGTCTTGTTGGTTGGTTGGCTCACCATTTCATGGTAGTGTTTTGTGGAAAAAGTTGTGTGGCCAATACAGTGTGATGTGTGTATCGAACAATAAGTTATTGTGTGAATGAAATTCGATATATTATGGTCGAAGTTGTGTGGTTAATATTGAGTGATCAATATGTTTGGACAGTCTGAAGCATATTTTTAGGATGATTACGATTACGTGGAATAAATTTTTATGGTCGATCTCTCATTGTAATTTACTGTTCATAATTATCCATCTATGTGGCCGGTCTCTCCTCGTAGTAATTTATTAATTATAATTTTTGAAACTCATCTTAAATTGTTGGAAAAAACAGAATTTCAATTTCTATAATTACAATTTCTTCTAATTCTAACTAAGAAAATAGAAAAATAGAGTTAGTATAGTGCGGAAGAAATGATTGAATTAATTTGTAAAACATAATATAAAAACGAGAAACATGCACATATACCAAGATTTGTACTTCTAACACTCTACCTAAAAACTTTTTCACTTACACGATTAAAACTATTTTCCAACCAAACACAACATCCAATTGTTGGTATTTCTCATTTTTTAACACACAATTCATCTTCTCTCCCTTATAAGGGTATAAATGTCAAAACACAAATTTCATTCCCTAAAACCTGTAAAAAATTGGTTGAGAAAGTAAAAAACTTGAGAAAGTAAAAAGTGTGTTAATCTCTAATTCTTTTTTAAAAAGTATTTATAAGGGTAATACATTCTAAAAAGAAAAGAAAATTATGATGACAATATAATCAGTCATAATTTAGATATTAACATAATATATATAGCTTAAGATCTGAAAAACAAAGAAAATGTGGTTTTTGTATTTTTAGTGAATTTTTTTAAAACTAATAAAAAGTAGTTTCCATAATTTTTAAAAATCTGTTTTTCAGAAAATATGATTAAATAAAAAGGTAAATTTCCAAAATCTAAAACTAAAAAAATGATCTAAAAACTATAGCTATTAAAGGTCTTAATTTTAATGTAAGTAAATAAATGTATGAGATATATGTAAAAATAATATGGGAAGACAAGCTGTATCCCCAAAAACTATTAAGTCATTTTCTTTCTACCTAATGTTTAACCCTCTTCTCAACGCTACACATGATATAACTTTAATTTCTAATTCCACACAAATATAAAATTCACGAACATTGATGAAAAATTCGCGTTACTGTTCATAACCGTAAGAGAAATCGAAAACCAAAATTGGTCCAGATCGAAATCGGTACAATGGAGACTCTAAACCGAATAGTGGTTTAATTTTATTCAAAAAAATCAGAATTAATTTTACACCAGAATCTCTCCAAAACTTCTACAGACGCGAAGCTTTTAACTCCAAACCCAGAATCGCTCAAGAACTCCTCCAACACAAACAATGGCGTAAGATTTCCTCTCTTATTAACAATCTGCTCATAGTTATATAATCAAGTTCCTATCTTATGAACAACTTTGTTTTTGTCGTGGAGTCATAAACCCATAATCAATTTTGGTTTTTTTTTCAGTGATGGAGATTTGGTAGGTATAGAGCTCGAACAGAACGAATCAATTGATGATACATAAGTAATTGCAGGGTTTGAGTATGAAATAAAAGCTAGAGTAAATGAATTCTTAGATGAAGATTCAGTTATGCACAATGTCTATCCCGAAAGCGACACTCAGGGAGAAACTGGTAATGGGAAAAAGCATTGCAAGGGTAACAAATTCGATGAGAGAGACCACTATCAGAGTAGGAGAGGCGAAGAGATTCTACATGAAGGGCAAGTTTTCTATAACGGTGTTGAGTTTAAAGATTGTGTTCTAGCTTATTCTCTTAGATCGGTTAGGAATATTAGACAATATAGATATGATAAAACCAAGCTTGGATATGAATGCGCAATTGGAGATGGCTGCAAATGGAGAGTGTATTGTTCTGTTGTAGGAAAATCGGATAAGTGGCAATTTAAAGTTTTCAAGCAGAGCCATTCATGTATTCCCAATGGTGATTGTGAGATGTTAAAAGTTCCAGTTATTGCTAGATTGTTTCTAGACCAAATCAGAGAAGAACCTGATTATATGATGCCGATGAAGATTCAAGAGATCATCAAGGAAAGATGGAAGATAACTGCATCAAGGCCTCAATGTCAATCGGCTAGACTTACAACACTTAAGTGGATTGAGAAGGAGTACGCTGAGCAATTTGCTCATCTTCGAGATTATGGTTATGAAATACTCGATTCGAACCCAGGCTCCATTGTTGCCATTGAGACTATTCCGAATGAGGCTGGTGAGGATGTTTTCAATAAATTCTATGTTTGTTTTGACGCTCTAAGAAGAACATGAAAACATACATGTAGACGTCTAATAGGGGTTGATGGATGTTTCATAAAAACAAGAATGAAGGGTCAACTGTTAGTTGCTATAGGTAGAGATGGGGACAACAAAACATACCTAATAGCACTGGCTGTTGTTCAAATGGAATATAACGAGAATTGGATTTGGTTTGTCGGAAAGGTGAAGGATGATCTCGGTTTAAGTGATGGTGAAGGTTATATCATCGTTTCTGATAGGCAGAAGGTATTCTGAGTATATCTATTTATTGATTTTCCTCTATGCTTAAAGGCTATATCTAAGTATTGATTTTTAATTTTGATCTTGTTTCATCGTTTTTGATATCATCTTTTTTTAAACAATTCTTTTTTTTTTGGATTTTGTGTTTCCTGTGCGTTTTTGATTTTGTGTTACTGCCATTTATTATATGGGATAGTACAAAAGTGGAGACTATATTAACAATATCAGGGATACTATATGCCATTTATTATAAGGGATATTATTTTGTGTTACTGCCATTTTGCTTTTCCTGTGCGTTTGTGGATTTTGTGTTACTCAAAGCTTATAACTTTAATAACTTATCAATTTCAGTTTTCTAAGTTTATTTTTATAATTTTGTAGGGTTTGATCAAAGTTGTTGAAATAGAATTATCCAAAATAGAGCATCGGATGTGTGTGAGGTATATTTATGGGAACTTAAAGTCTATACATGGAAAGGAACTTCATATGAAACCTTTAGTGTGGAACTTGACATGGAGTTATAATGAAGCAGATTTTGAAGCCAATCTCGATAGGATTAGATGTTATGACTCTGTTGTTTATGATGATGTGATGAAGTCAAAGCCGAATACATGGTGTAGGGCGTTTCACAAGATTGGAAATTGTTGTGAAGACGTCGAAATTAATTCGACCGAATCATTCAATAACACATTAGGTAAAGCAAGAGAGAAACCATTAGTGTCAATGCTAGAGACCATTCGCAGACTAGCAATGGTCCAAATTTCAAGGAGGTCTAGCATAGCTTCTGAACACATGGGAAGATGTACACCATACACAACGAAGATAACAAAATAAAAATCATAAAAATTGTCAAAACAAAATCGATCATTATCAGTATACATAACAAATTCAATATCATAACCAACGAATACATAACAAGGTGATGCTCAGAATCAATTTCAGTGTCGATTTCGCCTTCTTCGTCTGTGTCGTTGTCAATCGAAGAAGTGAAGAAGGCGATGCTGAGTGTCAGAAGGCTGAAGACGAAGCTCGCGATTACATTTGGGGATTTAGGTTAGTTTTGGTTTTTTTAATTCTCTTGGTTTAGATTAGTCTGGTTTGGTCTGGGTTTAGATTAGTTTAGGTTTAATTATTGGTAAATCAATTTTATAATTGATTTTTAGTCGCAGATTAGAGTTATAAACATGATTTTACTATATATGTATAATCCAATATGTGGAAATAAGAATTAAAATTATATCGTGTGTAGCTTTAAGAAGAGGGTTAAACATTGGGTGGAAAGAAGGTGACTTGATAGTTTTCGTGGGTGGAAAGAAGGTGACTTGATAGTTTTCTATCCATAATTAACACTTACTTAAATTATTACCACACTGGTAAAAGTCTAGTATTATATATTAATTGAGAATTCACATATTAGGATGTCATTCACATAGTTAAATTTAGGAAATTTTTATATTTATATTTTTTAGATTTTAAAATATTCAAACTTTTAGCGTATTTTAAAATATTATATTTCATTTTTTAATATCTAGATTTTTCGAACATTTTTTAAATACTTAGATTTTATTGATTCTATCTAAAATATATCACAACTAACTAATATATAAATCTAAATATTCTACAAGATATCACAACTAATTAACATAATTATATGAATATAATCTTTCACTCAAAAACTAATATTTAAATAGATTTCAGATGATATGTTTATATATA